>JAJLRN010000059.1:0-53824 GCA_030567015.1 Sungouiella sharkensis | reverse complement strand
TGTGAGTGACTCGACTACCACCTATTTAGTTGTGACCACAACACTTTCGACGTCAACAGCTATTGGCTCTGTTCTTGGTACAGCTACAGTGAGTGACTCATCTACCACCTATGTAGTTGAAACTATAACGCTTTCAACCTCGACAACTGTTGGCTCTGTTCTTGGTTCAGCTACAGTAAGTGACTCAACTACTACCTATGTAGTTGTGACCACAACACTTTCGACGTCAACAGCTATTGGCTCTGTTCTTGGTACAGCTACAGTGAGTGACTCATCTACCACCTATGTAGTTGTGACCACAACACTTTCGACGTCAACAGCAATTGGCTCAGTTCTTGGTACAGCTACAGTAAGTGACTCAACTACCACCTATGTAGTTGAAACTATAACGCTTTCAACCTCGACAACTGTTGGCTCTGTTCTTGGTTCAGCTACAGTAAGTGACTCAACTACTACCTATGTAGTTGTGACCACAACACTTTCGACGTCAACAGCTATTGGCTCTGTTCTTGGTACAGCTACAGTGAGTGACTCATCTACCACCTATGTAGTTGTGACCACAACACTTTCGACGTCAACAGCAATTGGCTCAGTTCTTGGTACAGCTACAGTAAGTGACTCAACTACCACCTATGTAGTTGAAACTATAACGCTTTCAACCTCGACAACTGTTGGCTCTGTTCTTGGTTCAGCTACAGTAAGTGACTCAACTACTACCTATGTAGTTGTGACCACAACACTTTCGACGTCAACAGCTATTGGCTCTGTTCTTGGTACAGCTACAGTAAGTGACTCAACTACCACCTATGTAGTTGTGACCACAACACTTTCGACGTCAACAGCTATTGGCTCTGTTCTTGGTACAGCTACAGTAAGTGACTCGACTACCACCTATGTAGTTGTGACCACAACACTTTCGACGTCAACAGCTATTGGCTCTGTTCTTGGTACAGCTACAGTGAGTGACTCATCTACTACCTATGTAGTTGTGACCACAACACTTTCGACGTCGACAGCTATTGGCTCTGTTCTTGGTACAGCTACCGTGAGTGACTCATCTACCACCTATGTAGTTGTGACCACAACACTTTCGACGTCGACAGCTATTGGCTCAGTTCTTGGTACAGCTACCGCGAGTGACTCGACTACCACATACGTGGTTGTGACTGAAGTACATTCAAGCGAGGTACCTTCAAGTGAGACATCGTCTTCAAGCGAGGGATCGTCTTCAAGTGAGGCACCTTCAAGCGAGATACCATTTGCAAGTGAGGGATCGTCTTTAAGTGAGACAAGCTTACCTAACCCTAGTGGACTGATTACTTTCCTCACCACCTGGACAACCACAAACTCCGACGGTGTTACGGAGACGGACTCTGGTGTTGTGATTGTTCCGACCTACTCTGCCGGTTCTTTGTTCGCCACAACCTCTCAGTTCCCATCTAGCTCAGTTGGTGGGTTGACGTCCTACGCCACCACCTGGACATCCACTCTTGTTGTCGGTGTGACTACAACTGTGTGTGGTGATATTATCGTTACATCAAAGTCCGATGGTGAATTTTACACTTGTACAATATTTTCAGATAAAGGTAAGACGGTTGTTTATACCACAACTAATGATGGAGGTGCAACCGAGACACTCAGAGGTGTGGTAAAGCCAACAACCGATAACAATGGAAGTATTTGTTTGACGACAGTGGCTGCCGAAACAAGCACACATGGGTCTTTTGTCACCAACGTCACTACGCTTCCAGTTGAATCTGTGAGGAGCATTTCTAATCCTATATTCACCAAGACTGATGTCCATGGATCTACTTCCGTGACTACCGAGCTACATGCTACCGCAGGTGCCGTGGGATCTCCAGCCGGTATAGAGACGGTTTCAGGAGCTGGCAGCAGCCTGACCACCAGTTTCCAAGCTGCTTCCAGTGGGACTGGAGCAGCTGCAACCGTACAATCCTCGTTGATCAAAGGCGCAGGATCATTACAATCTTTCAAACTTGGTTTTGTTGCGATCATGGTAGTCGCATTAGCTGTTTAACCCTCAATTGAAGTCATATTGAGATTACTTCAACCAATGTTTAAAATCTTTTCTTTTCTGTCGCTTTTATGTGCCCAATCGGACTCAGGCTCGAAGACGTTTAAATTGTCTTTTCTTTTCTTTTTTTTACTCTCTGTTTTCGGTTTTACTCGAATTCTTGAACTGTTTCATTTACTCCCATTCTCGAAGCAATATCCAAAAAGTAATATGATGGTCTAGAGAACTTAAATCAAATTAAGCATTTCGCTTCTTATTTCTCACGCAGATATGTGGTCAGCATGGAACAGCCACGTAAGTGAGAGACACGAGGAACTCTTACACATTGTCATTCACCTGTTCAGTGATGTGCGATTATGAACTTTCACAAGCAAAACAAGTTTAGAAACCACCTTGCCTTTCTATGTTCTCTTAGAAGAGCGAACGTGATAATTGTTAATTTCAGAAATGTGTCAGCATTAATCTCTGTTTAAATCTTATATCAAGTGATTACTATTTGACATTCCATGCACCTATTGCCATCACGGTAGTCTATCTATACCTTGAGACAATTAGGAATTCTTTAACAGTCGAAGAAGAAAAGGTCATGCAAAACGGTTTGAGAATATATATCTTCATGAAGCAAACTTGTCTCTGAAGTGCCTTTCCGAAGTGTTCGAATTCATGAAAATGTTTCAACGAACTTGAAATGATAGCACGAATTCCAAGACCAACTTGCGCCAATTTAGAGAAAGCGAAGTGCGAATTTCCAACAATTTTCGTGCGAATTTAAAAAATTGTATTAAATTTGAGAAAACTAATGTGCGAATTTGAAAATCAGAAGTGCGAATTTCGAAATTTCAAGCGCGAATTATTTGTGAAAAACACTGTACTACCCGTTTGCTTTAGTAATTTAATGCATGGATTTGTCCATTTTCAATTTTTTTAACTTAGTGGCAAGCAACAGTATGAAAATGCTTTGTTGCACCCAGTAACACTTGGATAGCGGGATAAGCCTGAGAAATCACAAAAGTTAGGTTAAAACCCATAGACTTTTGCAATCTAAGAGAGTCGTTTTGTAAATTATTATTCTTATGTGTTTCGTCTTTTGATAGTTGTTGATGACAAGAAATCATCAACGGGCTGTATGATATATATACCTGATACGTTCGTCCGAAATCCCCGCATTCAAAAAAATCGGTTTTATCTCCCTAAAAAAGAGCGAAAGTGATCATTGTGAAATTCAGAATTGTCTCCGTATATACAATCTCTGTGTATATCAAGATGTATACCTATCCGACATTCAATAAAGCAATTTGTAAATTGCCCGCAACTATATGCATGGTTACCAAAGTTGCATAACCCGCGGAAATACTTTTATGCATAACGCTAGGATTGGAAATGTCGCAGTTAGATAAGATGTACTGCAGATAATTTACGAATTGTTTATTGAATGTAGAATATTATCTGATTTGCACAGAGATTATGCAAACAGACACATTTCTGAATTTTGAATCACATTCGCTCTTCAAGCAGAACCTAGAACAGGTGGGAACGGCTTCTCATTTATATTAGGGAGATAAAACCGAATATTTGAATGCATGTTGTTTTGACGAACTTAACTGGCGTGTCATGCAGCCCGCTGACATTATCATATACTGTATCCAACAACCACGAAAAGAAGAAACACATAAAGCTGATAAATTACAAAATGAATCTTAGGTCGCAATTGCTGTAATTTTGACCACTTTTTTGCGATTTCTCGGGCTAATCCCGCTATCCAAGTTTTAACGGGAGCAACAAAACATGTGCAAGTTATTGATTGCCTGTTAGTTGGAAAAACTGAACATGAAAAAACCATGCATTTATTAAGAAAAGCAAGCTGGAATGCTTTGGCCATAGATCATGCAGCCTTGAATAATGTCTGAGCTGTTATGGAACTTTGCTCAAGTGACTGTTTTCCAAATGAGAATGGATTTATTTATTGAGACTTCCTCCTCCTGTTATCAAGTATATAATATGGATGCAATTATTTGTTCACATCTTTTCATCTTTGAATGCACTATGTGCCAATGTAACCATCTCAAAAAATACTGTTACGGCTACCGTCGTATCCAATTGTTCTGCAACAGCTTTTTTATGATAATAGCGATGCCTAATTAGCTTTCGATAATAGAAACTTAAATGTGAAGAGCTCTTTTGGGAGCGTGAATCTTTTAGGTGAATGATACATTGGGCACTGGCTCAAGTCGAATTCCAGAACCAGCCTTTTACGAATTCACAAGAATAAGTGTGCGAATTTCTAAGCTTTTTTGTGCGTATGTAAGATAGTGTGTCAACGAATTTGAATTGATCGGAATCCAGATTGAGTATTGCGAATTGGCTTTGTCACGCCCGATTCACCTTTTCGGAAATGCTCCATTTATATATCTCAGGAGCGAATTTAAACTTCGCAACGCACGGATCTAAAGAAAGCGAATTGCTAATTTCCCATTTCCGTTGTGCGGTTTTGAAAAAGCATATCCCCGCATTTGATAAAACCAATGTGAATTTGAAAATGAGAAGTGTCAAATTAGATATCGGGAATCTTCCGCAATTATTTTTTATGAGAAGCATTGTACGTCCGCATATAACTAGTGGGGTCTATGCGCGACGCCCTGCCCTGTACGACATTGCACCCCACGCTTCACTAGCTTCCTTCCCAATTTATGGCTGACCCAGTGTACAGCTCCACCTTTAAGTGAGAAACTGACTTGCTAAATAGTTTTCACATTTTGCTGCAAGGAACTGCTGTATGATCTCAGAGCAGCTACGTGAGCCCTTTCATTGAAGTCTGCTAGTTATCTTCTTGGTATGTCAGAGTCTGTCGACCCATTGGAATCGAGGCCCTTCGAGGCTTCCCTGGATTACAATATCAGCGACAGAGTCGCCGGACGGAAACAGGTGGCTGAGAATATGGCCTCGGCAACTCACGAGGCCAAGGAGCCACCAAATCCGGAACCGGAATCTGGTGCTGAGCCAAGTGCACCGAAGATAGATAAACAAGAGCCAGAAGAACCGTACAGTCTATGGGATGAGCGACGCAAATTGGGGTTCATGTTTGGAAGAGTGTACATCACCATCATGGTTGTCTTTCTTGGAGTATTGTCCATCTACTGGGGCTCGCTTTATCGTCGAGAAGACAGGATACGAAACATGAAGATGTTGGTAGTGATAGAGGACCAGAACTTGCAGCTCTCCAACTCATCAACGGTGCTGGCGCCACTTGGGCAAGCCTTTTCCCATTTTTTAGGCGTGTCAAGAGTATTCGGAGACTTTGAGATGGCCAACATCTCCGAGCTCAATAATACTGCCAACTCCAATAATGCAACTGTCTTTGATGAGCTTTCTCGCATGATATATCTCCAAGAATACTGGGCAGGCTTCTACATAAATAGCACAGCCTCGCAGGTGGTCTATGACTTGCTTATTTCTGGAAATTCGCTGTCGGTTTATGCGTTAGAGCTGCAGTACCTTGTTACTGCCATCTACGAGTCTGGCCGACACTTCTCTGCATTGTCGCAATATGTGACCAAAAATCTTAGATTAATGGAGATCATATGGCTCTCTTACTATGCGCCGAGAGTATACTCCAACATGACGCAATACTACTTGACGAATGACCAACGACAGAACTTGGCTGAAGTATCCAACTCCACTCAAGTGCCTTCTCCGATGAGCATCTTACCACCCTTCAATATGGTCGACCAGCGTCCCAGTCTTTCACCCGCAGCATTAGGGCCTTCAGAGCTTGGTCTCATCTACGCACAAATCTTCTCTTTCCACCAGTTTAACTTCTCTGTGGATCTTCACAATAGTATCAGAGACAAGCTTAGGTTCCGCCATTATGCCACATACAGAGTGATGTTTTCGCAATTGAACCACCTTGTTTTGGCATTGGTATATTCGCTTATGACACTTGCGTTCCAGGTGCCCATTGATTTAGCGTATGGTGGACCAGGTTTCTTGATTCTCTGGATTACTATGTACCTATTTATCAGTGCAAGCGGAGGCATAAATGAGTGCGTGGTTTCTATCATCTTATACAAAGATAAGAAAGCTCTTTTGGCCCCGTTCATGATTTTCTTTATTGTCATCAACATTTCTCCTACGTTTGCACCGTTTGTGCTTTCCCCAGGATTCTACAAATATGGATATGCCATGCCGATGTATAATGCTTACGAGGCGCTCAAAGTGTTGTTTTTCAATACATGGAGGGGACCGTTGGGCAGATGCTATGGTATTCTTGGTGCATGGGTGGCGGTCTCCAACATAGTGTTAGTTGCAATTCTAAAGTACATCTCAGACCAGTCTAAGAAGTTGTCTACGAAGACTGAAAAGACAGAGAAAGATCACTCGAACGAAAGCAGGTGAAGAAAATTATAATAGATTTATTACATAGCAACGTCTGTCACGTCCACCTTTGGTTCCACCGACCTCACTTGGCGGCCATGAAGCATTTCCTTGTAGCAGTGAGTGAGACCCTGATGCCAGACACCGAGATCTACCTTTCTGTATAGCAATAAGTTTTGCAATGCCTGTTGCTTGGTTTGCCAGATATCAGGATTAACAATACTGTTGTCGTTAGTCATGAGGTGTGTCAGCATAATGAACGAAAGACTTTTAAGGAGGAACTCTGTAGAATAATCATACTTTGTCAACTTCTCCAAGAGCTCATAAATGAGATTTTGTGGGAGCGTAGACAACTTTGCATCTTCGAGTTTCTTACTTTGGATGAGCAATTCGAAAAACTCCGGATTGTCGATCAAGTGAATCAAACAACAGAATCGTGGATATGAAGCAAGCTGGAAACTCCAATTGGCGAAGTTGTCGTCGAAAAACTTGCTCTTGTCGTCTATCACTTCAATGTTAAGTCTGCAGAATATTTTAACATCCTCAATGGAGGACAAGTCAAATTGTGTCAATATTGGATGCTTCTGATTTTTCTTCTTCACATAATCCTTAGATTCTTTAGATGCAAGCGATAGGGAGGTATATAATTGGCTCAAAGCAGGATACACAATGAAGTCATGCTGATGCAGTTGACGACGACAAACAAAGCTTTGCACACATTGGTCTATCGGGTTGTATAAAACGGAAAATGAAACTTTGGCCACTATTGTTGAGTAGAATGCAATGAGCAGAGAAGATATGAATGGGTCTGCAATGTCGATGTCTTCGTTTAGAATTGAGTTCATGTCAAAATTAGAGAGCTGACCGATCACATCTGAAGACAGTTCTGATGCGTTGAGCAGAAATGACTCGATTACTGACAAGTACCGAGCTAGTAGCACAGCATTTTCCAATAATGAAGACTGATGGACAACCTCGAGAAATTGCCAAGCAGACAAGTCAAATTTCCCCACCTGAACGAAAAGCTGCAATGAGCTTTCGACATCAGAAACAATGTTGGTTGGGATTTCTGGCGTCGTCAATACTCTCTCGGTGATGACTTGCAAAGCCCCAGACTCCAGCAAGAAACCCACCACGTCCGAATCCTTCCGGGACAAATTGAGCTTCAATACATGGATTGCCAAAAACACCACCGCATACGCTGGTGACTTCAATGCCGCCATGACTGCTTCTCCAGGGAAGAACTTTAAAGTGTCACGAAACAGCAACTGCTCCAACATCGCCCTCAACAAATCGGCGTAAATGTCACCATATAACTCCGAGTTCAAGATTCGTGATAGAAGAGGAATGAAACTGGTCAAGACGGCACTGTCAAGAATGTCTCCACTTCCAGACACAACTGCACGATCGGCTTCTATGAATCTTATGTAATCCAATACCGTAGATGGATCCGATGGCTGGTCACCATTAACGTAAGCTTCCAAATGGTTGAGAACTGTAAGTGAGTTCTTATCAAGCGGTGCACGATCACGCATTTTCAAAATTTTATCTAGATTTGAAGTGTTAGTTTCAATTTTATAGTTATTCTACATTCTCCGTAGTCTGGGGTATAAGGATGTACGGGTGTACAACCAGCAGTAGGAGTGTTGAATCAAAGAGTCTGAGAGGTACTGATGTATGTGTTCATCAGTGCAGTAGTGATAAAATGTCGTAGAGACATTTACCGACCTGCAGACAACTTAATGAAACGAAGCTAATATCACGTGAGCTGGAAGCTTTAGGGGTAATAGGGGCGTTAGTGATAAGTTGGACATCAGGATGATCTACTTAGCATAAGGCGGATCATCCGACTCTGCATGAGTCTCTTATCTTTGATGAATCAGGGATGAAACGCCAAGACGGTCGTTCACCCATATGGATACGTAATACCCGGTACATTGATGATCTCATTGATGTAAAAACTATATAAAGACGTAGGTCTGTCCATTAAGTTTAAGAGGACAGAGAGAGTGATATTAAGACAAAGATAACTGTGTGTTATCATATCGGATAAAGCCGATAGTCTCGAGTATATACCTATAGTATAAACAATGAATCACAATATGAATTTGAACAGCTACTGCATGAACTTACAGTCAGTAGTTATTGATTCTGAGAGTCTAAGAGGTACTGATGTATAGGGATACATCAGTGCAGTACAGGTAAAGTGCGTGCAGGCATTTTACATACCTGCAGATAACCATATGGAATTAGGCCAATGTCACATTAGGAGTAATAGGGGCATTAGGAGGTCTCTTATCAGTTGACGACTCAGGGATGAGACGCCTTGCGGATATGTTTTCCCAGTAGGGATGTGATCCACGGCTATCTCCCAATAGAGATGGGTACCGACGGCTAATTCCCGATATGGATATTGCTCTCAATAGATAAGCGAGACCCAGTCCATTGATGATCTCATCCAGAGAAAACTATTTAAGGACGTAGGTTTGCCCATCAGTTGGGAAGGGCAAGCAATTTTGGAGAGAGAGAAACATATTTGAATAGTGAAAAACATTCGTAGAACGAACAGACTCAAATATATACCTACCAGAGTAACGATCTATCTGGATATGAATGAATTAACAGCTACTGTATGATCTTAAATCATGTCGTGCGCCTTAAAAATTCATCAGTAGTTGAGGGTAAAATTCTCAACAAGGAGGACTGGAGTGGCACAGAACAAAATTGTAAAAGCTTCTTTGAAGAATATAGGACAAGCACGTATAAAATCTAGCTCAGTACCTTCATTTAATGCCTACCAGGTACAAGCCATTATCTACGTGGAGAGTTTTAAGGGCCCATGCAGTTGTCTCCAATATTACCCATTGCAGAGAAGAACTTAAAGTAAGCGACTTGCGGGGCTCCTAATTGAAGGAGCTCACATTTGGGTGGTCTCGCGCAGGAAAGTGTAAAAAAACATATAAAATAATTCAGCGGTGGGAGCACCACCTCGACAACCCTACTCACTTGGCCCTGTGTAGTTGCGTCAGACAATAGAACTAATGTGATCGGCCAGTTGTGCTTTTGGTGAACACAGAAAAAATAGACGTTATCGCTGTTACTGAAAACGAAAATTTACCGAGCAAAGACATAAATGTCCGCTCAAAAGAAGCAAGTGAGGGCCTTTGTGGTCACTCAAGCCGAGTTGGATCTTTATTCTTCTTAACGTCCCAGTGTGCTAGTTGGGTAACCTTGCGTTGAAGCCTGAAACCGAGTGCGTCGGATTTCGCATAGTAAACGCGTCCCTGGCAAGCGCAAATGCACTCAAAGAGACGGTGCATTGACATTGGCAGGTTGGTGCATTTGCAGCAAAGCAGTGAAGACGGAAATGCGCTTCTCCAAATACCGCGAGCAACACTCACATTCTAACACCTTGCCAATCTTTTAAACTCTTGGGCGGTATTGCGCTCCGACGCATGTGTTTAAGGATCCACGAGGCGCCCAACGAAAGCGCCGTACTAGGGCGGTATCGCGTTATGAGCCCGCGAAACCAATTAGCCTCGCTATTTGGGAATTAATTGTTTTTCCATGTAATATATAATTTTTTAAAGCTTTACACCTTAAAAAGCAAACACTCCGTTCTCTCTATTCCATCACCAACTATGCCATCATCTTCAATGGCGGAAAAGGGTCCATCCATAGTGGATCTGGGCGTTGCAGACGAAGTAGAACAGAGCAAGAAGATCGACAATTTCACCAAGTCCAAGTTGAATGGATCACCGGGCAAGAAGAGCATGGAAGCCTCTGATGACACTGCCACGAGCTCTACTCCCGACTCAGGATCGAAGCGTGACGACGAGACGCTCACCGGCAACGACAAAGACCTGAATAACGATCAGAACACATCCTCTACCACCAACGACTTCAAGGACATTGCTGCTAAACTATACAACGAGGAGTTTGTGCTGATCAACCCAGCAGAATACACACAGTTTTTGGCTGCTCCCGATTCCGACAGCTCGCAGATCAGAGAGTATTACATGGACATGTTCAACTGGGATGCTAGCTTGATGACGTCGACCAGACGCTTATGCCTGAAGCTATACTTGAAAGGAGAGTCGCAGGAAATCGACCGGATTCTCTCCTCGTTCACCAAGTCATACTTGAAGCAGCACCCCAAGAACGTGTTCTGCACCCGTGACTTTGAGAAGATCTACATTGTGTTGTACAGCTTGATTTTGTTGAACACAGCTCTCCACAACTCTGAGGTCAACAAGAAGTCAAAAATCTCCCAGGCAGACTACATCAAGAACACTTTGACGACGTTTCTCCAGCAGAACAGAAAGGCGCTGAAGGCGTTGTCCATCAAGCAGAAAATCCAGATTGAAAGGGAACTCAACCTGTACTATGAGGATTTGTCTCATCACGAGCTTCTTTTAAAAACAAGCGATGAAAACTTGCTTTCAACACACAAGAAGGCGTCTAACGACAAGCGTTACTCCAGAGCGGAAACAATACGGTCCAGTTACTACCAAGTCCTGGAAGCTGATCCTGATAAAGAGCAGCAGTCCCCTAGGCGTCCTGAAAGTCCCAAGATCTCCGAGAATAACACAAATGAGCTCTCCAGGCAAAATTCTAACGGGTCGATCTGGTCTAATGACTACGACACAAGCAGACGTATATCTCTCAGCATAAAACGAATCACTTCCGGAGCATCGTCAGTTCTGGCAATTTCTACCACACATTCGACATTTTCAAGACCAGCAAAAGATGCTAGGTTCGGATTTACGAGAGCTTTAACCTTTGATGCCAATTCTCTGAGAATTGGCGCAGGATCCTTGCGTAATTATAGATCTTACGATCAATTACGACAAGGTCACCCTCTTACAGGACGGTTATCCAGAGCTTCGATTATGACCAACAACTCCACAACGTCAAACGTAAACGATGATACACTTTCCTTAATCGCAGATGATGTAAACCTCAACGCTTTGGAAGTCTCCAATGAGAGAGGTGAGCGTTATCAATTGGAAGATTTCGACGTGGATGACTTCCAAGACAAGTTTGACTTGAAGTTGGAGTTGCAAGGAGCTCCATACTTGAAGGAAGGATTGCTCAAGTTGCGGATCCTCCACAACGATCTGGCCGATTCAGTTATGGGCGAACCATTGATGGCATCTTCTGCAGCTCTGGCCTCATCTTTGAATACGACAAAGCTGGGCTTCATGTCGTTTTTCAGCAGGCCGTTTGCAAGAGAGCCAGTAGCAGCTCCCACAGTGGGAACTAGCTCTAGTAAAGTCTTCCTGAACAAGTTCACTGAATATTTCGTGGTTGTTTCCAAGGGAGAGCTTCGCTTGTACTCCTTTGACCCCAAATTGATTAAGAAGCAACAGAACGTGATGAAGAAACTTCGAAAGTCAAATGTGCTGCTCATGTTCGAGAGAGAGGAACCTAGCCACATGGGGGATGGAAACTGGCTCAAGAATGCGGCCAATATAGGAAATTACAATTTGTGCTCCACAATTGCCCACCTTGAGAAACTGGTGCATCAGAGCTCATCAGGTAAGAAGAATGTATACTGGTCTTTAACTTTTCCTAAGGTCACTAAGAGGGAACCTAAGAAGTTCATCTTTGAGGCTGGCACCGCCGAAGTTGCAAGTGAGTTTATCAACACCTGTAACTTCTGGGCTTCCAAGATCACAGCCATCCCAACGATGGAAGAGAGTGTTTCTTCGCTTGAGTATGGATGGACGAATTTAGATAGACTTGTTAGATTGGGCGATGGATTCAAGAAGACAAAGAGCATCAGCAAGTGGGACCAGCTTCCCAAGGGGGTTTATCTCAGCAACTACGTGATCAGCCACAACGGGGAAGACGAGTTCAACCACGAGGGTATTCTGAAGCAGTTTGTGCAGACATTGAAGTATTACAATAACTTAAAGGGTTTATACAACAATTTTAACCGGGGAAAGACGACGTTCATGAAGAAATTCAAGAAATGCTCGAGCAGTTCCAACTACAAGTTGATCACCAGCAACTACGAAGCAAGACTCACAGAGTACAAGAGAGAGCTCGGCAAGTACAAAAGCTATTTGGTTTCCCTTGGATATGGATTAAAGTTGAGGTTTGATGCTGAGGACGACGACAAGGACGAACAATTGATCGACGAGCTTAAGGCGAATGACCCAGAATTAAGCGAGGAGAAGATATTGGAAGCCGTTCAAAAGAAGAGAGCACAAGACAAGGAGGCCGAACTGGACTTGACGAAAGTGGTCAAGCTCGAAATCGAAAAGTTGATATCCACATCCAGCGAGATGCAACTACTTCTCATGAACGACCCGAAATACGCCGTTGATGATCTTGCGAGGTCTAAGCACGAGCCTGAAGTCCACAACAGCACCAACTCGTTGGTAAAGTCGCCTAGGACGTTCACTCTCTCCAACTTCAAGGAAATCGAAACCAGTCCAGTTTATCAATTGTTGAGTGCTGAAGGAAAGCACTTCAGCGGCGATAATGACTACAGGTTGCACCAGGCCAAGAGCGAACTTATCATGAGTTTCAGCACCAATACTATTAAGGAGGAAAACGAATCCGAGGAACACGAGAACTAGTCCATTTGTAAAACTATATAACTAATCAGGGAATACTAAAGTTTGTACACTATCTACACAGACGATAGACGTGAAGTGAAAAAGAGAAACACGAAGCGAAAAGGGTACAGAATATCGTACAGTGCTTTTTGCAAGTAAAAATTCGTACGGAAAAAATTGAAATTCGCATTACAGGAATTGGAAATTGGCGTTTCCATTTCTCACAATTTGCGCAATTTGATCTTGGAGTTCGTGCGCTGCGAAGTTTAAATTTGCTTCTGAAGGGTTTTATTAGACACAGCATTTTCGAAAATACAATTCGTGCGGAACATTTCCAGTTTTGCACTAGTCAATTTCGAATTCGCGCTTCCATCAATTCAAGTTGGTCAACACACTTTCTCTTGTGAATTCGAATAATTAACTACAGGTACTTTTTGGGTGTATTTGTATTGTGCATCAAATGGAATGCATATTTAAGCACTTACTTAGTTGATTCTTGGTGAGATTCGAATTGTTCCGCACAGATTGTATTTTCGAAAATGTAGTATTTAAAACATAACAGATGCAATTTGAATTTCACAGCGCACGAATTTCAAGATCGACTTGCGCGAATGTAAAAAAGCGAAGTTTAAATTTGAAAGAGTACAACTACGCATTTACAAAAATCAATGTACGAATTTGAAAATGAATAGTGCGAATTTCGAAAAATTTCCCTCTAATTTAGTATGAAAGGTACTGTACTTGGTTTCCTCTCCATTCGATTGCAGAGATTGCATGGCTCAGCATTAAGACAATCGAGAGGCAGAAGAAAGGAGACAGGAATCATTTTAAAAAGACAGAATTAAAAAGCCTGAGAAAACCAAGTTAAGAAATCTCAGAAGGTGGCCATATGTTGTTTTTATCACTGATAGATCTAACACAGATTACCAAATAAAGGATGTACGGATGTTTTACAGGATTGCCTCACTTGGAGCTGAGCCAATCTTTTCCTCTCCAATAAAGCTAACAAACCAGTCAAAGATGCATCCACAGTTGGACAAAAACAGATTTGAGACTTGCGAGAAGTTTATGGACGCTCTTGAAGAGTGCCACAAAAAGGAGTTTTTGAAGCAGGCCATGGGGATGTGCAATTTCGAGAAAAACGAACTTACAAAGTGCTTGCATCTCACCAGAGTCGAGGATGCAAAGGAGCGTATTCGCTTGAGCAGGGAGAAACAAAAAGAAGTGCTTGAAAGGAGGAAGAGATTGGAAGAGGAAGCTTATGGAAAGAACGGTTACTTGAAGAAGGTGATCGAATTGGAGGCCAAGAAGAAGCAGGAAAAGTCGTAGAGCTGGACTATTAATGCGAAGAGTTATCGTATCAGAAACTCGCCAATTCAGCCTCAGGGTGTCCTCTTCGCTAAAGCGCTACACAGCGTGCATCTTGTATATATTTAATGAAGTCATTACGTTAGTCCTGGCGAGTCCTCAACACTCGTTTAACAACCTTATCCTTTGTCACCACATACACCACAGCACCCCAACCAGACAAGGCGTCTCTGTCCACGGCATTTAAAAGGGCCTGACTGATGGTCTCGAACAAGTCCTCTGGCTCCAAGTTAGGTTCGTATAAAGACTCGCACATACCATACAACTGGTCCGTGGCTGTACCACTAACAATGAAATCCTTGGCAAAGTCAATACACCCGATCAAGTCAAATCCGCAGATGAACGGCTTGTTCGTCTTAGAATCCAAACCAGCTACAATAGGACCCACGAAGTAAGGGCCAAATCTTCTTTCGTACAAGGAAGAGCTCACCAAGTTGGCCAAGGTCTTTGGCTCGATCTCTCTCTCTTCTCTCAACTTGTACAAGTTGTGTTTCAAGCGGAAGTCCTCCTTCAATGTGAGCACATCGGTGGCCAAGCCTGTTAACCCTAAGAACGTTTTGTCGCCAAACTGAAACACTTTTTCGAAGTTGTTGGACAATCCCAAAGACTGATTGCCCAATCGCAAATCACATGCTATTGCTATACAATCTTTGCCCACCATTGCAACAGCGGCACCACCTGGACGTTAGTATGTGGTTAATGTATGAATGGAAGTATTGGAGAGCATTTGGACTTAAAACCTACAGTTTGGGACTTGGAACAGTCAAATTCATTGAATTGGTGAGAATGGAGCCGTCAAGATACTTTAAACATGCATCCATGTCTCCGAATGACTGGTCTTAAGTATGATTTATAGTTGAATTTGTCTTCCAATCCCAACCAAACTTAACGCCTCCTTCCAGGATATTCACATACCATTGATAGAACTTGGGTCCGACATTCTTATAAATCTCAAGACTTTGATAAGTGGGGGAAATATAAAATCAAAATGGCTCGAACTTTAACCGTTAAAATGTACATTTGTTTAAGGTTGGTGGCGTCTGTTGAACATCAGCGTCTAGTCACGTGTCTAGTCACGTGAATATCTCACTCACTGGTTGACCTTGCTTACTTATGCGAGCTCTCAACAAAGTTAGTCAGTAGACTGTATCTCTCACTAAGAATTCGTTTAGAACAATCTGAATTGCCATTGAAATTATGTAAATTCGCAAACTACCATTATGTGATTATGTAAAAAAGTATAAACATTAATCTTTGATTTCACAAATACAAAACGTCTCATTTGAATCGTTTGATGGATGGGAATCAAACTTCCCGTAACTCCTTATAATATTCGCAGCCGTAGTTGCCAATTACATGATTAGAACAAATCAGACTCGCAATCAATCAGTTTCTGTTTTTTAAATAATTGTCGGTAGTTTTGAAGGTTTACTAGAGAAACTCTAAAAATCTTGTACCCATTAATTGGGCTGTTTTGGAATGAGAATCGCGAGCAACAGATGCGGTAAATTCTAAAGTCTTCTCGATCTTAAGAGCAAAGAAAAGCTGTCCGTTTTTGTCGCTGTAGTAGTGATCCCTTCTTGAAATCTTCTTTTTCATGATTCTGTCGTTCCCTTTTGCAAACACCGATTCATTTAAATCTGCTTATGTGTGTTTTAGATGAGGAGAATCCAAACTTCGATATACTTTAAGAAAAGTGAGAGATTCAAGAGGCAACAAATTAAACATCTACGTTCTTCCCGAGGTCCTCTATATATAAAAGATTTAGTATTCAAGAGTTTAATTTGTGGTCCAAGAGAGTCATCTATACATGGGAAAATGCTCAATACTGGTCAACAAAACTCGAAGCACCCCTCAACTCGCTTTACAATGACGTACGTCGTTTGCTGTTGCATGCCGTGGACTATTGACTCACTGTTGAAGCACTACGAAACATGGGCATCTCACAGAAGACGGTAGCTATAAATTTTGGTTTTCTGTATTGTTTTTGAAATCATGAGAAGACTCAATGTATTCAATTAATCATCTGCACAGCATCAAAGGAATTGATGAAGCTCTGAAACAGTCTTCGAAACAGGGAAACTGCATAAACGGCAACAATAAACAGGCAAGTGATCGTATATTTTTGAAAAATATCGGAGCCTTGTAGCTTCGAATGATTGGCAATTGATTAAAAAAGTCATTATAGAGAGGCCCAGACCACACAGGACTCTGAGTATTGATGGTGAGAGCCTGAGAGGTACTGATGTATAAGGGTACATCAGAGCAGTATAGTAAAATGCGTGTAGGCATTTTACATACCTGCAGATAACCATACGGAATAAGGCCGATATCTTCAATAGGAGTGATTGGGACGTTAGCAGGTCTCTTATCAGTTGACGACTCAGGGGTGAAACACCTTGCGGATATGTTTTCCCAATAGGGATGTGGAACACGAGTTTCTCCTGATAAAGATGTGTTCCAACGGCTAATTCCTGATATGGATATTGCTCTCAATGGATAAGTGAAACCCAGTCATTGATAATCTCATCCAGGGAAAACTATTTAAGGAGGTAGGTTTGCCCATCAGTTGAGGAGGGTAAGGAAGATTTGAAACGTGATACATACGTATAACAAACTGAACTCAAATATACACCTACCAGATAAACGATCTATAGGAACATGAATGGAATTAACAGCTACTGCATGAACTTGAATCATGTCGTGCGCTTCAAAATTCATCACTGAGAGCTAAACCATTGATGTGATCACCTCTGAAACTGAAAAATGACCTTATTCTGCACCCAATGGTGAATTAGACAAAAAGTAATCCATACTAGTTGCCAACAGTCGCAAGTAAATAGCGACAGAGTAAATGCTATAGCTCTGAAGAGATTTTGTGACCAAAGTCGATTTGATGTTACTCCATAATTAATTGAAGAAAGATATCATTAATGCGTCAATGACTTCATAGCGGCAATGGATATTGCTCAATGTCTGATTTCATTTAGTTAAGATTTCTTCCAACATTATCCTTCTAGCGTTGCTTGAGCTGTGTTAGCCTCAGCTCTTTAGCAAGTCTTCAAGCGCTCTTGCGCTGACTCTAACTGCGTTTCTTACTCTTTCTGCTGCTGCAACAAGTTACTTCATTGTATGTCTCTAAAAGCAAGCGTCACCTGATGTATTGTTTGCAAAACATGTTCACACATTTTCCTTAAGTAAATAATCGCGATCTAACCATCCGCATATTATCACTTTTGATGCTGAGATCTCATTTTAACTTCACGCGATGGTTAAACAGCTAATGCAAATACCATGATCGCAATAAAACCAAGCTTAACAGATTGCGATGATCCTGCGCCTTCGATCAACGAAGATTGTAAGCTTGCAGTTAATCCGGCCCCGCTGGAATCAGCTTGGAAACTGGTAGTTAGGCTGTTGTCAGCTCCTGCAAACGTCTCTATACCAGCTGGAGTTACCACAGCACCTGCGGTAGCATGTAGCTCGGTAGTCACTTGAGTAGATCCATGGACATCAGTCTTGGTGAATATAGCATTAGAGGTAGTCAACACAGATTCAACTGGAAGCGTAGTGATGTAGATTACGACAGACACATGTATAATTGTTTCAATAGCCACTGTCGTCAAACAAATACTTCCATTGTTATCGGTGGTTACCTTTACCACACTACTGAGTGTCTCGATTGCACCACCATCATTAGTTGTAGTATAAACACCCATCTTACCTTTATCTGAAAATATTGTACAAATGTATAATTCACCACCGGACTTTGATGTAACGATGATATCTCCACAAACAGTTGTAGTCACACCGACAACAAGAGTAGTTGTCCAGGTGGTGACGTAGGATGTCAATCCACTAACGGAGCTAGGTGGGAACTGTGAGTTGATGGTAAATAAAGAACCGGCAGAGTCAGATGCAACAATCACAATACCCAATTCAGTCTACGTGACACAGTCAAAAATTGGTGGTTGCCCATTTGGTGATGAACGTAGTCAATCCGCTACGTGTAGTTAAGGTTGTGTTACTTGTAGAACTCGACCCACTTTTGCAGAAGATGAGACCTCGCTTGAATACGAAGCCTCGAGTGAAGACGATACCTCACTTGAAGCGAACTGAAAAGGGGAAGTTAGAAATTATGGTACTTCAGGGCAAATCAGACACTGACTTGGTCTGGAATTACTTGGAGGGGAGCCTAAGTAAGTCAAATAAGCGACGATAGTAATACCACCATATGCAACATTACCCTGCTGAGAAATCAACGATGTATCATAATTAGTACCAGCATTAATAGTATAAGTGTAAACAAAGGTGACACCCGTAACACCCACGGTCACTGTTAAACTGGTTTTCGAGTACGAATATGAATGAATAGTTAAAACGAAACCAATAAAATTTCCATTTCCCCTTCCAGAAACGGTAAGAGAATAAGTCACAGAATTGGATCAATCAAGATATGCGAGATCGAAGTTTCAAGATATACCACCTGGGTTGTTGCAATGGTATAGTAGTTGACTAGAAAATAGTTAAAAAGGGTGTCTTCTTCAACAGAGTAACAGCCAGTACTATTCACAATATCGTACTGGTAGTTTCATTTGGTATAAACAAATAGTACCAGAGTTAGTCACTTTTAGGCGTAGCCGAAGTTAGAGGAGCCTCCGGTCCTAGTCAGGGCCAGGTAAAAGGCTATTACACCAGAATTGGTGCATATTGCCAATCACATTCGCGGACTAGAGCCGATGCCTACCATGATGAATGCTCCGGAGTTCACAGTATTTCCAATACAAAAAGAAGAATAGGAAACATAAGTCTCATTTTGGGCGTTCAAGACAATTGTTCCCAAATTTGTCAAACTGGAGGAAATGTACACGTTCAATCCCGTTGTTCCCGTTTCAGGGCTAGTGTCCCAATTTATAATTTACCATAAACAGTCACACTTCCATAAAAGTAGTTTTGCTTTTGATTGTTTTCTATCATCGAAAGCTAAGTAGACATTTTGGTTAAGAACGAGGGCTGTTCCAAAATCATAGTATGAGCTGGTAGTCGAAACAGTACTCTGTGAGATGGTGACAGTGGCACATATTGCGTTCACAACAAAGATAAGAATTGCTGAAAATAACCGCATTCATTGAAGTTGTGTACTTGACAATAGGAGGAAGCAGTCTGTTCAGATAAATAATCTATTTTGCTTTAGAAAAAAGTCAGCTTGGCGAAGTGCAACGACAAAGAAGACCGTATGCAAGGCTGCATTATCTTTCGCATAAGACACAATTCACATGTTTTTTGAGGGCTTCCAACATTTTGTTCTGCACCTTGTAAATCTCGAACGGAACCGCGACCAGATTCACTATATGCACACCATCTTCTTTTCCCTGCTCCACTGTATCCTGAATCCAGTCCAAAATCAGCATACAATCCGACAAAACTTTCATATTTAAAAAATGATTGTTTGAACGGGTTAGAACATATTTATCACAAATTAGTTTAAAATTTAAAAATGTCAAAGAGGTATTTTCAAGAAGTGGTGATTGCTTTGCCAGTCTTATGCAGTAGTTTGATTTTCAGCTTACAGCGCCAAGCCCATGTACATGCATGCACTATGTTCTGATACGCGGGCACCACGACCATTATCTCTACGTTTGTAATAAAGACAGGGAATGATCTCCTTCTATTGCAAAAAAGGCCCGTCTCCCGAATCAAGCTGTATGATTGAAGATCCTGAGCATTGTCAAACATACAACACCAGATTCCTCGGGGATATTGAAGTACAGAGAAAAATAACAAGAGGCGTCTTACTTGCCCGATCTCGGATATTTGTATTCTCAGAAATTGAGGGTTCTCAATGGGGAAATTCAGACTAACTAACAAGGATGGTTTCTTGAGCTAGTGCACATAAGCTCGATAAACTCTAATTGTGAATACGCCTGTGTGTATTTATGTCCGTCCGAAGTCGGATACCTTCACTCTCGGAAAAGGAGTTTCCCAATTAGAAAATTCAGCATATCTCATCGTGGCCTTGCCTTTTTGAGCCAGTGCATATAAATATAAGCTTTCGATCTTCTGTAAGAGCATGAATTCATGCATTCCGATTTGATGGGTTTTTTTTTGAATATTTGAAGTTGTTGCTACAAGTAGTCATTCTTTTAAACTTTACAAAACCTAATCACTAACAAAGAAGTCCAAAAATTGCGGATCGAGAGAAAGGGGCATTTAACCGTGGTTAATCTTTTGACCAGCATCAAATACAATAGGCACCATGGCTCTAAACGAGATTCGCACAATTTCAAGGCGGAGTCGATATACACAGGCTTATTCAGAATTAGAGTTACAAATATATCATTGATAGATACGGAACATTTGCTTGTACATTTTTTATGAGTTAATTGAAGTTGTTGTATTTGTAATGAAGAAACTCTCATGAACCTCTTCTATTAGTCAAAACCATTTTTCCTGACCCAAGCTGATATGTCTATATGATTTTTCACACGAGTCGAAAACATTACACTAAATATATGTTGATGTGTGCCAGCACTAAACACGAGTCACAGGAATAGCTCGAAAATTGCGAAAGTTTAATACGAGTTGTAACTCGTATGCATGGATACCAAGCTACATAACCAACGGACCTATCTTTTTCCTGTATTCCGGGAATTAATAATATGCATAATGCTGGATTAGGAATGTTGCAGGCAGACGCGAACAAAGCGAATTAAACTTCGGCAATTTTCCAACTTTTGCAGTGACTTGTAGAATGTTTTCACGAATCAAATATATTCAGTGTAATATGTACATGTGAACTTGGGTCAGACAGACATTGTTTTGGCCAACAAAACCTGTTTACGCAAATTTCATCGTTTCAAACGCTACACAACTTAGAATTGGGGCTGTAAATCGTAAAACCTAATAACAGAAGGCTCTCTATGTCTCAAGAAAATTTTGATCACTGAAATTCTGCATTAGCTTTGTGTATACCCCATACCCGCCCCAATGCGCACCCTCCACTCACGGAAAACGAGCTTCCCAATTAGTAAGTTCGGCCTAAGTATCATGGCTGTGGTTTTTAGAGCCAGTGCATATTAACTTGATAAACTGCATTTGCTTATATGCAAGGATTGCCTTGGTGTGATTGGAGTGTGTGAACTGAAGTTTTTGCTGCAAGTAGGTCTAGACTCCTTCAAACTTTTTAAACATTGGTCACCTTACAAGCAAATCCGTAAAATGAGGATGTTGAAAATATGGGCATTCAAATGATGGTTACCTTTATGACCAACTTCAGATATTATTGGTACCATGGCTGTAAACGGGATTTGTTGAGAAATGCACGGATGATCTTCCTGTACCGACTCGTTTTGCAAAAGGAAACATATGCACAGCAATGTGATCCCCACATTTGGAACAGTTATGGATTTTAGTATGTACTGTCAGACTCTCGGGATCAGTAGACCGGACCTATGCGGGCGGCGCTAAACCGATCGAATTCAATAATTAGTATTGATTTGCTGCAGAGGCTATAAGTACCCTTTAATATTTCCGAGAGTTTTTAAATTCGACTAATTTGTGAAACTTGAATGTACCATTATTTCAGCATGCAACTGATTCAATTAATCGGTTTCCTATTAAGTTTTTTAGTTTCTTACGCTCTTGGAGATAGCACTTTAGTTGGGTGCTCTGTTCCCACTCGTGGTACTCTGGGGTATACTGTTGAATTTATACTGGGTGTATCTTCATTGAGTGATTTGACATCCTTGTTTAACAAAATTTCAGCCGCAGCTTCTTACAAAACAGTTACTGGTGTCACCAATTACAACTTCACCTATTCAACAGTGCCCACTTCTATCTATGGATATACACTTGCTAGTGGGATCAATTTAGGCTTACGTATGACGGGATACTTCTATCCTGAGACAGATGGCCAGTACACTTTTGCCATACGTACCGACCTAGATGATTCTGCAGCAGTTCAGTTGGGTGATGGAGTCGCATTCAATTGCTGTCTAGTCGAGACCAATGTGGTTTCCGAACTGTATCCGATTTTGGCTTCCTTACATGCTGGAACTACATTTTGGAGCGTTACTTATTCTCTTAAGGCAAATTATGCATATCCTATCAAAATACTCTACTACCAGGACACTGGTCCAGCGATTTTCAATTTCGGTATCCTCGATCCTAACAAGAAGGACGTGAGTGGAAATATATTCCAAAAATCTGGAAGTGAATCTGAATATTGTCCAACATCGACGCTAACCACAACTTCAACATGGACTGGATCTTTTACTGAATCATCGACTTACACCACCAGCGGTGCTCTTGTAGTTGTTGTTGACGTTCCAGTTCCGACTACCACCGTGACTTACACAAGTGGGTCTATTCTCACTACCGTGACCCAATTTGCATCACCAGGAGAGACTGCTACTGTTGAGGTGGACATTCCAACTTCATACATTACCACCACTGAGACATGGAGTGAATCTACGACCAGAACCAGCTCTTACACCAACAGCGGCACAGTTGTTGTTGTAGTCGATGTTCCACTTCCAACTAACACAGTGACATTTTCTTCAAGTGAGACATCGTCTTCAAGCGAGACATCGCCAACAAGTGAGGTATCTGCTTCAAGTCAGAAATCGTCTTCAAGCGAGGTATCTACTTCAATCGAGTCATCGCCATCAAGTGACGCTTCTTCTTCAATTGAGTCATTGTCTTCAAGTGAATCATCTGCAAGAGAAAGAGGCTTAGCTACACCTAGTGGATTGACTACGTACACCACCTCCTGGACGACCGACAGCTTCAACGGTGTCTCGAAGACTGACTCTGGTGTTGTGATTGTTGCGACCGACCCTATCGGTTCTTCGACCACTGACACTTCTGTGTTTTCTCACAGTGTTGCAGGTACTTCGTTCTTAGCCACATGGACCACCACCAACCCAAACGGGGTCACAGAAACAGACTCTGGTGTTGTGATTGTCACCACTGATACTAACGGACAATTTTTCAGTACCACATCTGTATTCTCACCAAGTGGGGTTACCGGATTGACTTCTTACGCCACAACTTGGACAACCACTCTTATAGTAGGTGTGACTACAACTATTTGTGCGGATATCATTGTTACTTCAACGACAGGTGGTGAGTTATGCACTTCCACAATATTATCAGATAAAGGTATGACAGTTGTTTATACCACAACTAATGCTGGTGGTGCAATCGAGACACTCAGTAGTGTGGTAAAGGTAACCACCGATAACAATGGAGATATTTGTTTGACGACAGTGGCTGTTGAAACAAGCATACATGGGTCTGTCGTAACCTACATCACTACGATTCAAGATGAATCTGTGATGATTAAGTCTAGTGCTGTGGTCACCAAGACTAATGCCCATGTCTCTCCTTCTGTAACTACCAAGCCACATACTAGCGCAGGTGCCGCAGGATCTTCAGCTGTTATAAAGACGGTTACAGGAGCTGAAAACAGCCTGACCACCAGTTTCCAAGCTGCTTCCAGTGGCCCTGGAACAACTGCAAGCGTGCAGTCTTCTGTGATTGAAGGCGCAGGATCATCACAATCTGTCAAGTTTGGTTTTGTTGCGATCTTGCTATTCGCATTAGCTGTTTGATCCTCATTTGAAGTCAGATTGAGACTTCAGCAACCTTTGTTTCATTTTTTTTCTTTTCAATCAATTCAATAATTTCGCTTCTTCTTTCTCGCGCAGATATAATTTTAGCATGGAACAGTCACTTTAGTGAGATACACAAGGTCTCTTGCATATTGTCATGCACCTGTTCAGTGGAGTATCATCATCAACTACCACAAGCAATAGAAGTATAGAAACCACAATGCCTTTCGAAGACAAGAAAGTTCATGCAAATTGATTTGAGAATATATGTCTTCATGCAGCGCGCTTGTCTCTTAAAGGCCTTTTCATCATTTTAGTCAACTGTTCCAAATTCAACACCTATAACAGCTTCCTCACAATTACCGAGGTAATATCTCTAGATTACATATGAGACGTTGACATTATTCGCCCTCATTGATCCTTGTATGGAACAACTGCACAACTTTGTAATAATTCAGACTTTTTAACTCAAGCTGTGAAAACTGCACTGCATGTGTGTCACAAGTTTTTGGAACAGCTTTTTTGATTCTGAGAGTCTGAGAATTACCATTGAAGGCGATTTACAATTTATCAAGCACTCCAAGAATCAACATAGTAAATGCTTAAACATGCAACTCATTTCAGTGACAATACAAACCACTCAAACAGTACATGTAGTAAATTCTTATTCGAGGAGCATATGCATGAAGTGTTGGCACTGGTTAAAGTCAAAGAAATTAGAAATTTTCCGCACGTATTTTTATGAGAAACACTGAACAGAACAGGAAAGAAAGGTTGAGAAGAAGGCGGAACTGAGAATTGGAAAGTAGACAGAATGAAGCTGAGTGGCCTCTAGAAAGTCGATGCCGCAAAATTATTAGAAGATGTATTCACTACCATACTTCCCGCCCTCTACATACTTGCATCCTGTATCATACGGCAACGGACTTCTGTTGGCATCACCCATGCAGGCTATGCGTTGATGTATTTTATCTAGTTTATGCAGTAACTATTATTACCATTTAAATTATATTGCAATCATTTGTCTTGTAGGTAACTACTTTGACTGACGCTTCTAGAATGTTGCTCTGTGTATTATTCCATTATGAACAGATGCGTCACTTCAATAAATTTCCCATTGGTGAGATACATTGATGGGACGGCACTGATTCCCGTGGGGTAAGCTTGCCAAAGTGGTGTTTTCACTCTGCTTTAATCAGTGGAAGATTCTGAAACTTGAGCGCAATCATTTACATAGGTTAAATACGTCCAAATATCAAATATCTATATGTTTTTAAGCAAAGTATTATTTCGTGCGCTTCTTCGGCTTTATCAAATCCTTATCGGTTTTCCGTAATCGTCACCCCAGTCCGTCCTCATGCCTCAGTACCTCTTATGGTCAATGATTATGCGCATATACTTCCTAGGTGTGACCAAATACACTTTTGCCGATTCCAGTGACTGTTGACAATTGATAGGTAAACCCTACCAGGAGAAACTACTCCTTAGTTAGCTTTCAAACTCGCCCACAATTTATGGAAGATGTCCAGCTCCTTACATACGCTCTCCACTGGAGAATCATTAGAGACTTATGAACCTCAACCGTTGGAGCTTATTGAAAAGCCAAGACGCCAGTCTGTGCTCGAGCGGTTTACCACGGCTGCATCTAGCTTCATGCTGGTCAAATCTGAGCCAAGCAGCACGGTATCCCGCTCGCGAAGCGTCTTGGAGGAAGAAGATAGCATTTTGGGGATTACCAACATGCGAACAGATGACGACTGGTTTGGATCCACCCAAATACACCGGTCTCTCACTGGCCAGAACCAGCTGTTGAAAGACTTTCCAAGAATCAGTGACACCACCGATGAAGAGGATCCTGTGGATTTTAGAGGCACCTACGCAGCGTCCGATTCGGCATTTCCACGTGGGGAGACTACTCCTCCTCCTTTGCGCAGAAGACAAAGCACGGTTGTTTCAACCATCCAGAACATATCTCGCAAGCTTGGATTCTGGGACGATGAATTCCATGCTGAGCGGATACGGATCATTGTCACGCAAATTACAAACTACTTCTACTTATTAATTGGTTTCGCAGCTGCCTTGTGTATTTACTGGGGAGCCTACTATGGCAGGGCGGGCCGGTACAAGAACGTTCAGTTTGCTGTTTTTATCGGCGATACCACACAGGGCCTGCTCCCGCCTATTTTAGGGGAGCTAGTGTTGCTGTTTTTCCAAAAAGTGCCCTTGGTGCACACGTTGGGAGACTTCCATATCTGGCCATATGAGAAGATACTTGCAAAAGCTCAGGAGCACAACAACACCATTCAGCAGGAGGTTTACAGACAGGTGCACCACCAGCGGTACAAAGCTGCGTTTTATGTGCATGAGAATGCCACTCTAACGATGTATGAAGCACTTGTCTCACTTAAATCCAATTTCAATCCTGCTACAGAATTGCTTTCTGCCGTTTATGAGACCGGTAGCAACTACAATGGTGTGAACAACTATTTCTCCACTTTAGTCCAGCAGATTTCCAGAATTTATGCTGCATTCATGATAAAACTGCCTTGGGTTGGCAACTTGATGCAAACCCTCAACTCTACCCAGGTTGATAATGTGATTAACAATGCTCCACACTTATTGACCAGCAATCCACATTTTCAATTAGATGACCGAATTCCGGTGATCGAGCAGGTTGTGCAAGCTCCTTTGCAAGTTGGTCTTATTTATTTGTGTATATTCACATTCTTCCAGTTTGTTTTTTCTGTTCCTATCCATATGTACATTGCCTCCAAGATCAAAGGTCTTCGGTATGTGATGTATAGAATTGTTGCCGCTCAGAGCGCCTATGTGGTTCTCAGTTTGTCATACGTGTTGTTGAATACGGCTTTCCAGATCAGTTTCACGAGGGCATTTGGAAGCCTGGGTTTCTTGGTAATTTGGGCATTCGCGTATTTGACCATGTCTTCTGTTGGATCGCTTATTGAGGTCTTGGTTTTGTTCTGCATTGTTTTGAAGCCAGCCATGATAGGTGTTGTTCTTCTTTTTGTTGCAGTGCTAAATTTGGCTCCGACCATCTCGCCAATTGTTCTCTGTCCGAACTTTTACCGTTATGGCTATGCTATGCCTGTGTTCAACTCGTACGAGCTAATGCAGGTTGCTTTATTCAATTCATGGAAAGGGAATATCGGCAGAAACATTGGTGTTCTAGTTGCGTGGATATTTGTTACAAATGCCATGATGCCATTCGCCATGAAGTGGGTGGCGTCGCAAATGATGAAGAAAAATCAACAAGATGCCCAGAAGGACTAGCAAGCATAGCAGCGTCGTTGAGCTCAAATAATCCAATTAAAATATTTATATGTATATATATACTCAAATAATTACTCCATTTCCCTCATGAACAATTCACCCAGGCACTTCCACATATACAAGTTCTTTGAAATACCATTGTCCATAAGCCAATAGTGCTGGCAGCATCAAACACTAGTGGATCCGCCACTAACGACACAGACCGACACCTGGTACATTTCCTCACCTTGTTAGCTGTGACGTATCCTCTACCCATGACATGAACTCCACCACTCACGATTGGAGACGATGCAGAAATGATAACCTTACGTAAAGCATCAACAGACTCCAACTTAGAATACTGGAGTCGAATCTGAGTTGGCTTAAATTTCTCTTTATGTGGCTCTTCCTTTGGCAAATTTCTCGTTGCAATACCAACATCAATCCAGCTATTATCGTAAAAATACAATTCAGATAACTTCAAATCGCGCTTGACGCTGGCCGCGTGTCTATCAATGATCATATTCGCAATATTGAGAATACTTTCCGATACAACACCATGGCAGAAAAGCTGCTGCTCCAACTTGAGTGCAATCGAGCTATCTTGTTGTGCTCTGGTGGCAAATTCTTTGCTGATGGAGATTTCCACTTCTCGCAAAAAGCTCTCAAAGATGCTCAAGTTAAGAGGCAGTGAGTTGCAGGCACCAAAAAACCGATTTAATGCCTCTTTCATAGGTGTGAAGAGTTTGTTGCTCTCATTAAGGTCGTTATGTAGTTTCTTTAAAATTTCGTGAGATTTTCCAATCGAGGAAAGTGCATACATGAGGAACAAGCGAGGCACTTTACTCATGATGATTGGTAGAACCACTGAATTGTGAACGTTTATCAAAGAGTCCTCTGGTCTGGTCCTCGTGAACGCCAATTGGAGTAGTTCCTGGTTGAGGTACACGATGAGATCTATGAGCCATTTCACGTTACCAACCAACAGTATGATGCACTCTGCCCGACTAATGGAGTCTTCCAAATTGTCCTCAATGGGCTTTTTCTTAGAAATTTGACGGTAAATGCTGGATAATGAAAACATTATACCGAAACTTGTTGACCTCAAATTTAAAACAACCCATGCGAGGTCACGGATCACGCGTTTCAGAGTATGAAGCTCACTAACGACAAGTTGCAAGGCAAGCAACTTCTGCAAGGGAGGATTCGATAAAAGCTTATCAACGGATTCTTTACTGAAAGAGTTTAATTGGAAGTTTATCGCTCTGTGTGATTCGGTAATGATATGCTCCACAAGCTTGTCACCCATTTCGGAGTCTCCAATTCTATCCAATTCTGCCTTCACAAGCACCATTATATCATCTGAGCCTGTGTTTGTATAGCAGGCGAGGGCATGGTAGTATGCCACACCTATAGCGGTAAGATGAGTGTCTGACAAACCATGAGGATGACTCAAAACCTTAAGTTCGAGCGAAGAGTCGCCCACAAGATGGTTGACCACCATACATGTCATGTTGGGAGAGATGGAAACCAAGAATGGGTTCAGACCTTCCGAAATAGAAGGGAACTTGAAACCGCAATCAAGAATTGACTTCAATTGTTGTGGGTATGTCACATCTTTTATGTCCATGTCTTCCTCCTTTACTGGACTTTCAGATGCATCTGATACTGTCCAGTTGGCCCGGTCCACAGCGTCGATGGAACCGTCCTCATATACTATGAGAAGAAGAGAATCGGCAACAAAAGTATGAATTTGTTGCATCCGTTTGACAACAGTCATTTTATCTTGTACAATGAGCGAGTAAAATTTGCCCTTTTCCACTGTTTCGTCTCTCTCCATGCCAGCAAACATATCGTCCATGGAATCCGCACTGTCTTTCAAGTGGTACCGCTGGATTGTCGTCGAATATTGATCATCCGTCAATTGCTCGTAGCTTATGAGAATCTCCACATCAGAACCAGCCTTGTGGTATGCTGAGAGGACATCTATCAGTTTCAATTGGCAAACCTCTGTTGGTGGCTTTGTCTGCTGGAAATATAATTCTCCAGTGGCTCGAGGCAATGTTGCCATCGAGTGGAGAAGCAGGCAGTTGATGCGAGGAGGACGTTGTGAATCTTGTGGGGTGTGAAAGTGAGGATCCGATCGCTGCTTCACGGCCGATTCGACCAAAAAGCCCCAATCAACCGTAATCGAGTAAGTATATATCTTATCGGCGCCTGCCTCGTACCCAGTCACTATGATTTTGCGGTCGGAAGAGAAGCCAATCGATGCGTGAGTAAAGTAAACTGAACCCTCGGAACCGTCAGCAGCCAAGTTGGTCGATATCTTGTGGTATTCAACCTTGTGTTCTCCCTGGTAGTAGAGATTAAGAATACCGTTCTGCCTCAACGCCACACAAGCCTGTTTGGTCGCAATTGGGTGAGCTAATCTAGGAACCTGGTGCAGGTGGACGCCATAGGAGTAGCAGCGGCCGTCCAGACCTAGTTCGGCAGGTTTGTTAATGATCTGGGGCTTTTCTATTCCAAGCCACTTGAAGGCAACACATCTGCTATGCGGCGGGCCATCTCGCGGTGCAATGTCCCGGAAAATCATCTCTGTATGGTTGTATGAGGTCAATTCGTAGGAAGGACCTTCCAGATCGTCTTGCTTGTTGGAATCTGCATGGTTACCATTTCCAATTCCATTTCCATTTCCATTTCCATTTTCAGTGGAGCTGCCATTGGCAACTCCGTTACCGCTTACATGTGTAATTCCATTCTCAGCACCATTGGCTCCGCTCAACGAGCGGTTGCCTCTTCCTTTTCCACTGAGAAGACCTACTCCGGCCAATAAAATGTAGAAGTTGCCATGCTCATCAAACACCGCCAAATCTGTCAGCAAATTGCTCCATTCCACCAAGCAAAGCTCAGGCACACCGCTCTCTTCCAGCGGTTTCACCGTGAGCCCCTGAGGTCTAGCCAACTGCCACTCCTTTCCATCGACATTTTCCAAGTATGTCATGTACAAGTTGTAGCCTGATAATGCGGCCGTCAGAGCGTAGGTGACAAAACCGTTTTTCGACCAGGAGATTGCACATCTCATAGCTCCCGGATACTTGTACTGCGGTAGGATCTTGGCCATGGAGTCATCTTCTGCCACTGGCATGGTGTGATTTTCGTTATTGAATTTCAATAAATCGAATTATATGGAAAGTTTATGTGCACGACTCTGGAGGGTCCATGCGGTGGATAATTCTGGATATTTGAAGATTGAAGGGTGTAATGGGCTTTGTCTAGAGTATAAGAGGTATTTGATGATTACGATTTCGCTGATTTTTTTGGAGATTACGAATCTCATTGCCGTGATTTTTCTGTGGATGTTGTGACTCTGCCAAACATTGGCTGGTGATCTGCTCAGTCCCAAAGACCGTTTACTAAGTAGTAGAGGTTTCCCATTAAATCGAAAGGACAATTTAAAATTATTCTTCAACGTAAAATGTCCCATCTCGATCCTTCTGTTACTCTCTTATCATGCTTTTATTGTGTAACTATACAACTATCCATTAAAGGTCGCCAGGAACTGGGTACTGTGCGGCCCACTGCTTCACCTCTTCGTCCAATGCCTTGACATCGGCGCTCTCGTCAGCCAACTTCTTGAAGCTGGCCAACAACTCCTTGGCAACAGTACCCTGCTCCTGCGTCTTCAAACCAATGGAAATATCCACAGCCCTCTGGAAGTATTCGGCAACCTTGGCAAACTCATCTGCACCGAAACCTCTGGTGGTCATGGCAGGAGTACCAACTCTCAAACCGCTAGGGAACAATGCTGACTTGTCGCCTGGCACGGTGTTCTTGTTGGCAGCAATGTTGGCTCTCTCTAAGACAGCCTCCACACGGGCACCGTCGATACCCTTGGAACGCAAGTCCACAAGAATCAAGTGGGTGTCGGTGCCGTCTGAGACCAAGTCGAAGCCTTTCTGCTTCAAAGCGTCAGCAAAGGCCTTGGCGTTATCGACCACCTCCTGCTGGTACTGCTTATACTCTGGGGAGGTGCACTGCTTCAATGCAACGGCCAAGGCAGAGATGGTGTGGTTGTGTGGACCACCCTGGTGTGCTGGGAAGACAGAGAAGTTGATCTTTCTCTCCAAGTCGTAAGGGATCTCCTTACCCTTCTTGGTGACCTTTCTGATTCCCTTTCTGAAGAAGATCATGGCTCCACGAGGACCTCTCAATGACTTGTGAGTGGTCGTGGTGACAATGTCGGAGTATGGGAATGGCGACTGAGTGACTCCGGCAGAAACCAAACCGGAGATGTGGGCCATGTCGGACAATAGGTATGCACCAACCTTGTCGGCAATAGCACGCATTTTCTTGTAGTCGATGACTCTAGAGTATGCAGAGGCACCGGCCACGATGACCTTAGGCCTGAACAAGATGGCGTTCTTCTCCAAGGTGTCATAGTCGATCAATCCGGTCTCCTCGTTCAAACGATAAGGCATCGTCTGGAAGTATTTGGAGATGTAGGAGATCTTGGCCGATGGAGTCTGGTAGCCGTGAGACAAGTGGCCTCCGTGAGGCAAGTCCAAACCCATGATTCTGTCACCAACCTCCAAGATAGCCGAGTAGGCGTACAAGTTTGCTGGGGCTCCAGACAATGGCTGCACATTGACACCCCACTGCTCAGGGTTCAAGTCAAAGGCTTCCAAGGCTCTCTTTCTACAAAGAGACTCGGCCTTGTCGATCACCTCGTTACCACCATAGTATCTCTCACCAGGATAACCTTCGGAGTACTTGTTCTGCATCTCCGAGCCCAACAAGTCCATGACGGCCTTCGAGGTGAAGTTCTCAGAAGGAATCAACGTGATGGAGTTTCTCTGTCTGTCTTTCTCCTCTTGCAAGATCTGGGCCATCTCTGGATCCACTTCCGATACCGGTTTGGAGATGAGGGCCTGGGCCTTGGCGGAGAGAGCGTAAGATCTGGCGAGAAGAGGCGTTGGTACGTGCCTCAATGCACGAACAGAGCGAGAAAGCATTTTTTGGATATTTTAGTGGCGCTATCAGTAACCTTTGGGAACCAGATGTAGCAGTTATATGGTTTTTTTTCAGCCACTAGACCAGTGCTGCGGAGGCAATCACCGAGGGCAGGCTTAACTATACAGTCACGTGCACATCGCATAGTAATACTTTTCAAATACGAGGGCTCCACGTCGCAGTCAGGGCCCCGGCATGGCAGAGTCACTGTGCGTCAGAGTCACCATCATGCGGTCTTTCTGGCCTTTCCCTTCATTTCCGGTCCTGGTTTCAACCAGTTTAAGAAGCCTTTTTTCTTTTGACGTCATTTTCACGTTTCGCACCTCGTCTGGTGTCACTTTGCACTAATCGTACTAATGGTACCAGCGAGGTGACTCATAGGCCCTCGACGAGCCTGCACTGTGATTGGCTGGTCGTCCAACCGGAATGTCCCAAATGGGAAACCGGCGTCGGACACTTTTGCACCCAAACTCTCGAGGCAGAATGTAGAGGAGAGCTTGAGTCACCGGTGGAGTCAACCTTTTCTTTCATTTGTAAGCTAAAGTTGAAGGTAATGGCAGTAACAGGTGACCAAGTTGACTCCGTTTCGTCTCCCAATGAGCATCCTTCTCAGGTCTTGTTAGATTTGCCAGTAAAGTAATGACTCATAAGGTAGTCTAAGCAAATAATCACTCTGATCGCCCAATTACATGGTTCTGTCCACACAGAGAGCCTCTTTCGCAACACGGTAGCAGCCTGAACCAGGCATTGCTTACGACATCATTCGCATCGTACCGCAACTTCGGGTCAATGACAAACAAATGGCTCGCCAAGTCCACACTCTCTTCCGGTAGTGTCTTAAGAACCTTGTTAGGACCTATTTCAAAACCGTGCTCGTTGTAAACTGGCTCATCCAGGACTGAGCATTCTCCCTCAGTCTGCGTAGCAAAAGCTGCATACCGCTCGTCGTTCATCACTGCTTTCACCCATGGGAAGCTCTGGTTGACAAAGTAGAAAAAAATGATGGCTACGGACCAGAGGTCGGCGTGTTGGCCGTCGTAGGAAATCTTGGCGTATGTTTCTGGCGCCATGTATGACTTGGATCCGACCGTTCCCACGGCATTCTGACCGTTTCCACTCTTGCAAGCCGTGGCCATGTCCAAGATCTTGAGTGTATTAGAATTGCGGTCCATAACCAAGTTCTCAAGCTTCAAGTCTCGGTGGCAGAGGCCTCTCGAGTGTAAGTAATGCACTCCAATGCATAGCTGTTTCCAGAGACAGTATATCTCAGCCTTAGTGATTTGTGATGACCGGGCACTCTTAAACAACTGTGCTAGATCCTTCGTTCCGGCCTCCATATACATTTTAACAGTGAGCCCGTCAAGCAGCACTGTGTACTTGTACACCTTGATGAAGTTCTCCTGCAGTAGCAGCTGAAGCACATTGTATTCCTGGAGAACCCGATTACGGTACTCTTTTCGGCTTTCATGTGATTCTTTGCTATGGTAGGTTTTTACCACATACCAATTATGATTTTTCTCGCAGAGATCTACTCGACCTGAAACTCCTTCTCCGATGGGCACGATCTGAGCTGCTGCCAGCCCAAAGATGCTGAAGAGACCCATGGTAACTTAGAGGAATGGTGAAGAAGCTTACTCTATAGAGATAGAGGCTGGTGCACGGGTGTATTGATATGGGTTCATGATTTCTATGAAGTTCCAAGAAGTCCAGCTGGAAGAAGACATATTCTACTCTCTAATCGGACCATGCCAAATAAATATATTTCCTTCCAGAACCGAAAACTGTAGCCACTTACTGGCATGGCACCTCCGACTTGATGTCACACCCGTACCTCCTCAAATATTGCGGAGCGAATTGAATTTGGCTCGATACAGAGCAATCTCGCACCCATTTGGACAATAACCTCAAAGTCTTATCATGGCAAAGCTGGGTCGTGTACTGCACATAGTGCCGTACCATATATAAGAACTCAGTGCTCCAGATTTGCCCCATTTTCTATCAACTAAAAGCTCTGCCGACTCGCTGCTTGAAACCTACAAATTCTCCTTTTTTAGTCGAAGTTCTGTCTCAATTTGGACTTTTCCATCTTCCAGGATTTTCTAGAATTTGAATTTGCCTTGTCAAGCTCCATTTCATCGTCAGAGTTCTCTGTAAAACCATGAAGCTTACCAAAGTGGCCACCGTTGTGTGTGCCGCCTCCAGTGCCAATGCACTTACTTTACCCAACTTTGGCCAGAACTTGCAGGATGTCCAGCAGGTTTTGGCTGACAAAGTCGACATTGTGTCGTCCCTGTACTCTCAGATTGTCCAGGCCTTGGATAGCAAGAAGGGGGACATTTTCTCGAAGATTGCTCAGTACTTCAACGAGCCATTGGAGTCTATCTCCAAGGACACCATGAATGTGTGGTTTGACATGTTTTCCAAGTTCCCAGACACCATTTCTTCCATGAACTTTAAGGCTCCTCCTAAGAAATCTATCAAGAACAAGGTAACTTTCGACTTCCATGTCAGCGACGCTAAATTGCCAAACCACAAGTTGAGGGTCAAAGCGACTCCTGAAGACTTGGGTATTGACACCGTCAAACAGTACACCGGATACTTGGATGTGGAAGATGAGGACAAGCACTTCTTCTACTGGTTCTTCGAGTCGAGAAACGACCCTAAGAAGGACCCAGTGATTTTGTGGTTGAACGGAGGTCCAGGATGCTCGTCTTTGACTGGGTTATTTTTCGAATTGGGCCCCTCCTCCATCAGCAAGAGCTTGAAACCAGTGCACAATCCCTACTCTTGGAACAGCAACGCTTCTGTAATTTTCTTGGACCAGCCAGTGAACGTCGGTTACTCTTACTCTTCTGAGTCTATCACTAACACTGTTGCTGCTGGCCAGGACGTGTACGCTTTCTTGGAGTTGTTCTTTAAGCAATTCCCAGAGTACAAGCAGCAAGACTTTCACATTGCTGGTGAGTCCTACGGAGGCCATTACATTCCAGTGTTCTCCTCTGAAATCTTGAGCCACGATGACCGTTCTTTCAACTTGACTTCTGTCTTGATTGGTAACGGTTTGACCGACCCATTGACCCAGTACGAGTACTACCAGCCAATGGCCTGTGGAGAGGGTGGCGAGCCATCCGTTTTGGAACCAGAGGAATGTCAGAGCATGGCCGACTCTATTCCAAGATGTTTGTCCTTGATTGAGTCTTGTTACAACTCTGGTTCGATCTGGTCTTGTGTCCCAGCCACAATTTACTGTAACAATGCCCAGATGGGCCCATACCAAAAGACTGGCAGAAACGTGTACGACATCAGAACCATGTGTGAGGGCTCCTCGTTGTGCTACAAGCAATTGCAGTACATTGACGACTACTTGAACTTGCCTGAGGTCAAGGCCAAGTTGGGAGTTGAAGTCGAGGAGTACCAATCCTGTAACTTCGACGTCAACAGAAACTTCTTGTTTGCTGGTGACTGGATGAAGCCATACCACAAGAATGTGGTGGACTTGTTGGAGAGCGGTTTGCCAGTTCTTGTCTATGCTGGAGACAAGGACTTTATCTGCAACTGGTTGGGTAACCAGGCTTGGTCCGACAGATTGCCATGGTCTGGCCACGAGAAGTTTGCTGCTGAGCCTATCAGAACATGGAAGGTTGGTAAGCACACTGCAGGTGAGGTGAAGAACTACAAGCACTTCACCTTCTTGCGTGTGTTTGGCGGTGGACACATGGTTCCATACGACCAGCCAGAGAACTCTTTGGAGATGGTCAACAGATGGATCAGCGGAGATTACGCCTACAACTAGTTGCTAAAACTCTCTTTCCTAGCTTGACATAAGCCCTACTACAACAAGTAAGTAAATACATTGTTAATGCAGGTTCTCACCATAACGGTCCCACCTAGGTCAAATTGATACGATAGGATCAAGTCAATAGCAATCGAAAATGAGCAGTTATCCATTAAGCTTTCATTCTTACGTAATAAAACCTTATACAATTACCTCTGTAGTTTCCTCTTGTTCTCTTGGCTGGTCCATTAGTTGTTGTTGTCCTGCATGCTATCTAGCCTCACCACAACACTACTTCGCGATTTTGCACCCAATTTGCCTATTCGGGCCATTCTATAAACACCTTCATCCATTCCCTGATTGTCATGAAAATGGCGTCTCGGCCTGTTGATGCGCTGAATCCGAGAAATCTTCAACTCCAAATCGTTGTCGAATTTCGAAATGTTCAACGTGCATTGGGTCCTTCGGCCCTTGCTCATGGGTTTATGCACGGCCCAATTTGTGCTAGCACTACTAGCTTACATTCGACACCACCATGTGTCGATGTTGATAGATGCCATCGTCAACATCGTCGTGGTAATATTTGAAGTTCCAAGTTTGGTCTGGACGAAAAACAATTTTGTGGTCATTGCTATTTCCAATACAGTCTGTTATGCATTGCACCTAGGAGCTACCATATGGCTAGGAGTGGTGGTGCTGAGCGTTTTCAAGAATATCAGCTTCCCTCCAAATTTTATCCCAGTCCAGTACCTGATCGCATTGGCCTCTCTCCTCACTATGGGCTCTTCTATCACACTTACATGGATCGAAGTCAGCCGACGTGGCAAGCAAGAGGAAGAGAATCTTCAAGAACTAGAAATCATCGACAATGTTGAATCCATGCAAACAGTAATCCAGTCGGAGAAGCTGACCAGAAAACCAAAAAACAAGTCCAAATCCCGCATGCATCTCGATAAAGATGTCCGTCTCCGCATTCCCCTGATAACTCTCAATAATAAAGCATCTGAACGTACATTGGTGGTTTCTACAGTATCCATGGACGACGACGGCACCCTCAACATGATCCTTCAAGCGTCACTGGCAGACTCTGCATTGTACGACGAAGGCTCCGACAACTGGATGAACCCAAAGCCAATCAAATTATCTTACTCAGTCCCACATCTCTCGAACCTGCTGCGACCATTACTTTCAGTAAACACTGATCCAGAGAAGAAAGACATGAAGACATGGAACAGTCAGAGTGATTTGGCAGAAGATTTCTCGTTGGCTCGTAGCTCCAGCACTAGCCAGTTGCGGATAAAAAAGCTGCGTCTGGCCAGACACCAGTGGCTGACTCAGGAGGACCGTTTGCTGTGTGTTCAAGAGGGACTCAAGGAGATTAACTTGGGCAACAAATTAGAAGAAGACATTTCACCTGACGGAACTATCAAGGTGCATGAACAAGCTACTCCCAAAGGATATGAATCAGACATTCCATTGGCTGATCACACCAAAAATCAATCGCCCCAATTCCCACATCGAAATAACGGAGCTAATTCTCCAGTATTATCTGATTCGATTTCAAGATCTAGTGATGCTGTTAATGAGAGTCCAACGAGACTCTTGGGCATGATGGATGGCTTGGAAGACATTCCTCGCCCTGCTTCTCGGTGGAACTCTGACAATGACGACTCTGATAACTCCGATACCCCAACTGTCCACCACACTAGCCAGGGAATTAAAAACGTTTCTCTCGAACAGTGGGAGGCAAACAAGTTGGCGTGGCTATCACAAAGCCACTCAGCAAGACCTGTATTATATGGTACCACTTCGTCCGGGGCTCTGTCTCGCTCCGTAAGTGCACCTTCACTTCATACTTACCGTCAGATTTCTGACGGTAATACTACCAAGTCTAGTGATTTCGGATCACTGGACGCAACTTTCACTCACTTCATTACGCCAGTTGTTACTCCAGTCCAGGAAAATCCAATTGAACATCATACAGGTAGCTCATCTCCCATCAAGAAGATGATAGGGATATTCAAAAGAAGAGAATCCATGATTGAGCTGGGTAACGCTGACCTTCCACATACACACAAACATACCCAATCAGTGGCCAACTCTTTGGTATCGTTTCTGACTTCGTTGACTTCTGGTAAGTCCTCTCGATCTAATTCTCCGCGCAAGTCAATCAAGTCTCTATTCTCTCCCTCTACTCTTCATGAGCAGGCACCTCCTCTACGTCTAGTGTTTCCTCATTCTGCACCTTACAATTTGCACAAGGGTGGACATCACAAGTCGATGTCACTGAACTCTAAATTGCTCCCTGGCTTCCAGCCTACTCAACTCTCGGGAATTAAAACTGTAGAGTACTCGGAAGAATCCAGAGTGAGTAGCATTCCAAGTGCTATAGTGGGTGAATACGACAAAGAGAAATGGAGAACACTAAAAGAGCTTGAACGTCAAGCGGAGATTGACATGGCTCATGGAGAGTTGTAAATCATTCACAAGACTTTTATAACCTTAAGCTAGAAAAACATGCATTTTAACTTGATTGGATAGAGTCGTTACTATCTCGTCCACCGTGAAGTTTTGACAAAGCCATCAATATGCTACTACTGCAATGAAGTTTGCGGTTGATAATTTTATTCTCAATTCAAAACAAAGCATCAAATTTGAAAATTTTAAAATAAGTCAGAAAGCAAATGCACCATAGTAGTAGCAGGCCTGGTAAAATTTCCAGTTTTTATGTGCGTTGTCAATTGATTTCCAAAACACAGAATAAACAATGACACCTCAAAATTTGAATTTTCAATATTTGCAAACGAAAACCACGGAAACCATTTGCAACTTCGTCATCAATTCCAGAAGCATAATTTTCGTTCCATATACTCTGTAAAATGTTGTAAATCTACATTGACCAACTCAGGTCCCTGTATCACCATATGCAAGTCTCTCATACCTCAAGGTGAAGCACCTACGAATAAAGAGAAGTACGTAGTTACAAAAGAGGAAGTCAAGCAAAAACTGAAGCCATTAAGAAAGTCATGACTTGAATTATAATACGTGCTTTATTTTACTTTGTCAAAATCAGACTCTACGTCCTACTACTACACTGCCGTAGGTTGGTGTACGGGTGTCATCTCATCTACATCTGAATCTAAAAAACTTAAAACTATTGTGTATCTATAGAAGTACAAACTGGAAATGGATGGCGACGACCTTTTTGATGTCTTTTCAGAGGCTCCTTCCGCAGTTCCTGAGAAAGTGCCCGAAAATTTCTCGTCGAAACCGAAAGACGACACTCAAAATCTGAAAAAAAGATCAGCATCGCCTGAACCATTGCAAGATACCCATAAAAAGCAGGATAAAGCTGTCGAGCCTAAGAAAGTAAATCCTGTGGTCAGTGATGCCTTGGAGATCGAAGCCTCGCGGGAAGTTGCTCCATCTTCCGGATTATTGGCACCAGATTCTGGTGAACAGCCTGAACAAAAATCCGGTCTTAAGTTAAAGCATCAAGTGAGACACCAGGTGGCTATTCCTCCAGATTACCCATATATTCCGATTGGCCAACACAAGCGTCAGAAAGAGGCTAGAACGTACCCATTTACTTTGGACCCTTTCCAAGACACAGCCATCTCTTGTATAGACAGAGACGAGTCTGTGCTAGTGTCTGCACACACATCTGCCGGTAAGACGGTGGTGGCCGAATATGCCATTGCACAGTCTTTAAGAGACAAGCAGAGAGTAATTTACACCTCTCCTATCAAGGCATTGAGTAATCAAAAATACAGAGAGCTTCTTGCCGAGTTTGGCGATGTGGGTTTAATGACTGGTGATGTGACCATCAACCCAGATGCTGGCTGTCTCGTCATGACGACAGAAATTTTGAGAAGCATGTTGTACCGTGGTTCTGAGGTCATGAGGGAAATTGCATGGGTCATTTTCGATGAGGTCCATTACATGAGAGATAAGTCTAGGGGTGTCGTTTGGGAAGAAACTATCATTTTGCTACCAGACAAGGTGCACCACGTTTTCCTTTCTGCCACCATTCCAAATGCTATGGAGTTTGCCGAATGGGTCGTCAAGATTCACAACCAGCCATGTCATGTTGTATACACCGATTTCCGTCCTACTCCGCTACAACACTACTTGTTCCCTGCAGCCGGAGATGGCATTCACTTGGTGGTGGACGAAAAGGGAACATTCCGTGAGGAGAATTTCCAAAAAGCTATGTCCTCAATTTCCAACAATATAGGTGACGACCCAGCCTCTGCTGATTCAAAGGGAAAGAAAAATGGTCAGACGTTTAAAGGTGGAAACAAAGATGGCAAAAGTGATATCTACAAGATTGTCAAGATGATTTACATGAAAAGATACAACCCTGTCATTGTTTTCTCCTTCTCCAAGAGAGATTGCGAGTCTCTTGCTCTCAAGATGTCCAAGTTGGACTTCAACAATGATGAGGAAAGAAGCGCTCTTACTAAAATTTTCGATAATGCCATCAGTTTATTGCCTGATGCCGACAAAGAGCTTCCGCAAATCAAGAACATATTGCCCCTCTTGAAGAGAGGTATCGGTATTCATCATTCTGGTTTGTTGCCTATCCTTAAAGAAATCATTGAGATTTTGTTCCAAGAGGGTCTTCTCAAGGTGCTTTTCGCTACCGAGACTTTCTCTATCGGTCTTAATATGCCAGCCAAAACCGTCGTTTTCACTTCCGTTAGGAAATGGGACGGAAAAGGTTTCCGTTGGGTTTCTGGAGGTGAATACATTCAGATGTCTGGTAGAGCCGGTAGAAGAGGTTTGGATGACAGAGGTATCGTCATTATGATGATTGACGAGAAGATGGAGCCGCAAGTTGCCAAAGGCATGGTCAAGGGTCAAGCTGACAGATTGGACTCTGCTTTCCACTTGGGTTACAACATGATCTTGAACTTGATGCGTGTGGAAGGTATCTCGCCCGAGTTCATGTTGGAAAGTTCTTTCTTCCAGTTCCAAAATGCAGCCGCTGTTCCAGTCATGGAGAAAGAGCTTCAAAAATTGACGTTGGAGTACAATAGCACTACTGTCGAGGATGAGTTTTTAGTCAAGGAGTATTACGACTTAAAAAAACAATTGGAGAGTTACCAAGACGACGTTCGCCGTGTTATCACTCATCCAGGGCACATTTTGCCATTTTTACAACCAGGAAGAGTTATCAAGGTCAAGGTCGGAGATCAAGAGTACGGATGGGGTATGGTGGCCTCTTTCAGCAAAAGATCCAACAAGAGAAACCCTTCGCAAGTATACACAGATCACGAGTCATATATTGTGACTGTGTTTGTCTGCACCATGTTTGTTGACTCCCCTGTGAACTTGATCAAGCCATTCAATCCTCTTCTTCCTGAAGGAATTCGTCCTTCCACCGCAGATGAGAAGTCCAGAGCAGAATACATGCCGATCACCTTGGACTCTATCGAGGCTATCTCGAGCGTTCGCTTGAAAATTCCAGAAGATTTCAAGAGCTCCACTGCCAAACGCAACATGGTCCGCACCTTAAAGGATTTGCCCAAGAAACTTCCGGACGGAATCCCATTGATGGATCCAATCCAAAGCATGAAGATCGACGACTCTGACTTCAAGATGTTGGTGCGTAAGATCGACGTCTTGGAAGGTAAGTTGGCTACCAATCCTTTGCACGACTCCGACAGAATCACCGACTTGTATCAGAAGTTTTCTCAGAAAATGGACATTGACACAAAAATCAAGGACACGAAGGAGAAGATTCTTGAGGCACAGGCAGTCATTCAGCTTGACGACTTGAGGCACAGAAAGAGGGTTTTGAGAAAGCTCGGATTCACCACCCAGAATGACATCATCGAGTTGAAGGGTCGTGTGGCATGTGAGATCTCTACTGGAGATGAGCTTCTACTTACGGAATTGATTTTCAATGGTACTTTCAACGACTTGACCTCAGAACAGTGTGCGGCCTTATTGTCGTGCTTTGTCTTCCAGGAGAGAGCCAAGGAAGTGCCACGTCTCAAGCCCGAGTTGGCCGAGCCATTGAAGGCCATGCAAGACATGGCCACGAGACTCGCCAAAACTTACAAAGAGTGCAAGATTGAGATTGTGGAGAAAGACTACGTTGAGCTGTTCCGTCCTGAGCTTATGGAAGTCACCTACGCCTGGTGTAAAGGAGCTTCGTTCACGCAGATCTGCAAGATGACCGATGTCTACGAAGGCTCGCTCATTAGAATGTTCAAGAGATTGGAGGAGATGATCCGCCAGATGGTGACTGCGGCCAAGACTATTGGTAACGTAGCTTTGGAAGAGAAGATGGACAAGGCTGCCGAGTTGGTGCACAGAGACATTGTTTCTGCAGGGTCGTTGTACTTGTAAAATATTAATAGACGGTCTACTTTAGTGAGGCGTTGTCCGTGTAGTGAATGACCCCTAATAGTGGGTGCCCGAGAAACTAAAAAAAGACATGGCTGTGCGAGCCGGAAGAATAAGGCAGAGCTAGTAATAGCGAAGAGGAGAAGGTCAAGGCAACAAAATAGAATATAGGAATATAGGAATATAGACTGATTCTTATACACACAAAAATTCTCCAATTGAATGAATACAAATAAAAAGTCGACTTCCACTACTCTACTCATAGGCCAGTCTTACCTTTTTAATTGCTTCGCACACTTCTTACCATGCAAATCGGCACTTCACTTAGCACCTAGGTCATGTGCCAGATGAAGATGATCAGGTCCTGTCTGTGACTAAGGGTGATATATTTTTGCCATTGCAGTTGCAAGATTAAAAACAGTTTTCAACATTCGAGATATGGATAGAAAACTGTCTGTGTCGCTGTCGCAGGTGGAACTTGTCTACGTGAAATCCAAAGCGTATCTACATCCCACCACATCTAAGAAAGACAATGTGGTTGGATACTTATCACTAGCAAGACCGGGTGGGCCATCTACCAATAAAGACATCTTGCTCTCATTCACTCCCGAGGCGATGCTTTCGAAGGAGGAGTTGAAAAGCTACGAAGAGGCTGACATTCTGGACGAATTGGCCATGGAGATGCTGGCGTTGCTGTTGTCTGGGAACAAGCATCATAAGAAAACAAAGTTGCCTATAGTGGGCAAGCCTCCACTGAGGATTGGTGCTGGCTACAGCTTCTCCGTGCAGTTGTCGTACATCTACTCGATCCAGTTCCGGACTCCGTCTCTTGGATGGTGGTACGGCTCCATTGTGGTGCACACCAAGTCAGGCGAGAAGTTGCCTGTGGTATTCTTCCATGATGATGAGTCTCCGCTGACCCTTCAGAAACAGAGGGTGAAGAACCAGAGATTCGATCCTTTTGGCGATGATGGCCAGATATACTGGGGAGGTCAGGACTTCTTGTTGGCACTCAGCAAGTTGATCAATGTAGACAAGTCGACGGTGGAGCCATCGGTATATTTGGTTGATCCTTCCCTGGCCGATTTGCGGAACTTTGCTCCATTCAAGGAGGGCAGCAGTGTTGGAAAGCTGCCATCTGAGCAGAAGCCAAAGACAGAGCCTTTCAAGTTGCCAGATGTGAACAAACTTCTTGCAACTGCCAAATGGAAGGTCTTGGAGACTGTGGCCACAATCGGGCTGCGGACGAAAAACCAAGTAATCGATTTGGTGGATGAACATGTGCCGCAGGCGGTGGTGAAGCTGATCGTGACCAAGCCAGAAGTGCAAAGAATTAGCAACGATTTTGACAGTGCTCGAGTGTACTTGGCTAAGTGGGCTGCACAGGTCAAGGAGGAAGCAGAGCAGTCCCAGCGCAAGTTTATGCTTGAAGATGCTGTTTACGCCAGAATCAACCAGGAGCTTGGGCCTGACGATAAACTTTTGACCCCGGAAGAAATAAGCAACGCCTCAAGGAGAAAGCCCGTGTCCAAGGTGGAGTGGGAAGGACTTTTTGACCACAATGGCCGCCTCACTGTCACCGTTGATGAAGTGAAGAGTAGAATCTTCCATGGTGGACTAGAGAAAGATGTGAGAAAGGAAGTTTGGCCATTTATGCTTGGAGTTTTCCCATGGGACTCATCAACAAAGGAACGTGAATCAATCTTTCGGAGCTTGCAATCTGGCTATTGCGACTACAAGAGAAGATGGGTTGATGACGAGGATAAACGGCTGACTGAGTTCTGGAAGGACCAAAAAGTACGTATCGAAAAGGACATTCACAGAAACGATCGGAATTTAAAAATTTTCAAGGACAACAAAAAGAAGACCACTGGATCAAGAGGTGAATCCTCGCAAGGAGAAAGAGAGTCGTCGCCTGAAACGCCCGATGAGGACGAAGACTGGAACTTATCAATCATTACCAACGAGCATTTGTTTAGAATGAGAGAAATTCTCTTGACCTACAACGAGTACAATTTGAACTTGGGTTACGTGCAAGGGATGACAGATTTGCTTTCACCCATTTACGTTGTGTTTCAAAACGAGACGATGTCATTTTGGGCATTTGCTGGCTACATGGAGAGAATGGAGAGGAATTTTGTTCGGAACCAGAGTGGTATGAAACGGCAAATGCTTGTGCTCAACGAACTAGTCCAGTTCATGCTTCCAAAATTGTTCCGACACTTAGAGAAATGTGAATCAACTGATCTCTTTTTCTTCTTCAGAATGCTCTTGGTCTGGTATAAACGTGAATTTGAGTGGGAGCAGGTGAACACTCTTTGGGAAGTGTTGTGGACCGACTATTACTCGAGTCAATATCACCTTTTCGTCGCCTTAGCAGTTTTGTCTGATAACGAGAGAATCATCATTCAGAACTTGCTGCGGTTTGACGAGGTGTTGAAGTACATGAACGACTTGCTGGGCAAGATGAACCTTCACGACCTTTTGGTGAGAGCCGAGTTGCTATTCTTGCGTTTTCGGAGAATGATTGACCTTATTGATCGCGAGAATCTGCTCAAGCGGCAGCAAGGCGAATTGTACGAGGCCCAAGTGAATCCAGACTTGCGGGAGCTACTTTCTAGAAAGATGGTTATACAGAAAGAGGTGGAGAGGCAAGAAGGTGATGGCGGAGGTTAAACTACCATTACTTGTTATCAGGGTTTTTGATGGGTACCGGACAGAGTCACTTATGCTTTGAATGTATCCTCTAACCAGTTTTTACTTTTTTATATGTGTTGCTCACATTATTTTATAATTTAGTTCATTATGCACAGTGTTCTCGGGATTTCTTTCCTACCACGTTTATTGTTTTCGCATATTACATATTAGTGGCGATCGGAGATCTGTATTAGGCGACAATAATTTGCGCTATTTTAGTTCATGCGTTATTTTCGTTCTATGTTCGAAGTGAGGAAGCAATTAAGTCAAAAGAGTAATTTTGTCTTCTGATCATTTGGACATGGTTTCAGTATGAGATAGTATGCGGAGCAAACTCAGCTTATCAAAGCGAAATTGGAAGTCTGTCATTCTTGGATGTCGCAATGTCGCACTGTCAATATAAAATGCCAATAGTATTTAGACCTGGTTGAAAATGGACAGTAGAGGTTAAACGTGGGCCGTGTGCAGCACGCCTACGCCGTTTCGGCTTTTTGGCATGAGTCCAACGGTTGATCCCCATTCAAGAATGCAAAAAAAATCTATCGCATACCAATAACTAAGTTGAAAAGCTAGGTAGCCTTTTTTCACGATTACATGCAAATCTAAGTACCATAAAAGAGTCATGAGACTCCTTGCTCGAGAGAAGCAGTCATTCGGAGAACTAAAAAAAATTCTACTAAAGCTATCTGTATCGGCTGCACTCCAGTAGTATCCAAACAATGCAGGCGCGACATTTCGTAATCATCACTGGCCTGTAACTGGTACTTAGTCATATAAATACACTCTTGCTCGCGTCCTCCATTCCTCCCCAACTATCATGAGTAGTCTTCTTAATTCGGCAGACCGGAGCTATTACAAAGCTGTCGATAGCGAGGCAGGATACGTGTACTACGAGGAAGAGGAGTGGACTTTGTCCAAGAGAGTGAAGCACGTGCTTATCGCTGGAGGTATCGTACTTAGTGGAGTCATCATTTACATTTTCTGCTTTCTTTTACCAGGAAAATTTATTCCTGAGCTGGTTCCGCTAGTTGGAATCGCCAAGGTGCAACATTTGGCGGTGGACTTGGCGCCGGTGAGTGCAGAAGTTACAAAATCGTGGAATGTGGAGCTTTGGGACACCTTTGACCACGAAGATGAGGATTTGGAGGAAGAAGACTACGATGACGAAATAGAAGTGCCAGAGGATGTTGACCACGTTGCTCAGAAGGTTTATGGATCCAAGAAGAAGGCCACGAGGGAACGGATCATTCTCGTTGGAGACATCCACGGTCAGTACATCCAGTTGCGCAAGTTGCTCAGAAAGGTGCACTACAACAAGAAAAGTGACCACATTCTTGTTTTGGGCGACTTCATCACTAAGGGACCAGACTCCATAAAGGTGCTTGACTTCTTGATCGACAACAAGATCGACTGTATCTTGGGCAATCACGAGTGGTACGTATTGCAGAACTACGCCAATTTTCACGGCTTGGACAGCCCGTACTTTGTAGCAGGCAACTCCACGCTGGCCCTCCGAAGTCTAGACTTGAACGGCAAAGGCTTCATCGAGGACCCTGAGTACCTCTTGGCAAAAAAGTTACAGCCACATCATGTGAAGTACATCAACCAGTGCGGAATGATCAAGGAGTTGGGCAAGGTTCCTTTGCATTCTAACAAGAACAACGGCCACTATGGCTCTGCGCAGGGGTTGGCTGTCCATGCTGGATTGAGATGGGACTTGACAGACGATCTCAACGAGCAGGATCCCACCGACTGCTTGGAGATGAGATCTTACTTGGAGCCCTTCTACAATGAGACAACCGACGACTCACATACCGAGCGAGCTGTGTCGTGGTCAAAAATCTGGAATGGCAAAAACAAGAACGGCACCATTCCCCATAATTACGTGGTGTACTACGGCCACGATGCACGCCGGGGGCTTAATTTGAAGAAGTGGGCGAAAGGATTAGATAGTGGATGTGTGCGTGGCGATTATCTTACTGGCATGGTATTGTGGCAGGAGAAGACCAAGAAGGGTTCTATCATATATAAGGAGCTGCTCGCACGTGTACGTTGCTAGAGAGGATGTAATTTGTATATATTTGGCATATAGGGACAACAAGAGATGAATATTCAGGGAGAAATAGCTTTGGAGTTGATATTTTCAAATGAAGTTTGTAATTGAAGTTTATGATTGAAGTTGATGATTTAAGTTTATGATTGAAGTTGATGATTTAAGTTTATGATTGAAGCTGATAATTGAAGTTTATGATTTAAGTTTGTAATTGAAGTTGATGATTGAAGTTTGTAATTGAAGTTGATAATTGAAGTTGATAATTGAAGTTGATAATTGAAGTTCAAAGTTGATGATTGAAGTTGATAACTGAAGTTGATAATTGAAGTTGATAATTGAAGTTTGTAATTAAAGTTGATAATTAAAGTTGCTAATTAAAGTTGATAATTGAAGTTGCTAATTGAAGTTGCTAATTGAAGTTGCTAATTGAAGTTCATAATTGAAGTTTATAATTGAGGTTGATAATTGAAGTTCATAATTGAAGTTTTAATTGAGGTTGATAATTGAAGATGAACATGGAAGGCTTCGATGAAACTGTAGACAAGTGGGTTTCTTGAGTCTTGAATTGCTGCGAAAAACAGGAATAGGAGCCCTTGAGTTGCGGACCGGCATACCACACTTGATACGGACTTGTCTTTGAGCTGATACTGTTGATCTCATTGAAAAATCCAAGTTAATATGAGCAGCATCTGTGGTCAGTCGTGTCTGATAGTGATTAGTCCAGAGCCTCAAATACACATATTCAGATGCAAGACTTGGTGTCTCACAGTCCACCAGAATTGAGACTGTGATAGTTTTAGAACTGGCAGACACTCTCAAGAAACAAGAAACAAAAAAGAAGAGAACAACGAGAGAAAAAGAGTGGAAAATCAAAAGAGATCCAAATTTTTTCTAGCTAAGCACCACAACTTACTAAATTTACTCTTAGTTGTTATCATCCTTCTCGTTATCTTCTTTCTCATTATCCTCTTACTTGTTATCGTCTCAGTTGTTATCGTCTTAGTTGTTATCGTCTTAGTTGTTATCGTCTTAGTTGTTATCGTCTTAGTTGTTATCGTCTTAGTTGTTATCATCTTAGTTGTTATCGTCTTAGTTGTTATCATCTTAGTTGTTATCCTCTTAGTTGTAATCTTCTTTCTTGTAATCCTCTTACTTGTTATCCTTCTACTCGTTATTGTTCTACTCGTAATCAATCTACTCGTTTTCCTCCTACTTGTTATCCTCCACTTGTTATCCTCTTATATCCCTACACCCTACTCAATCACTGCTGATACCATTTACTGTGAGTGTGCGATCCACCAAAAATCCAAATCAGCTAAACTTTCCCTTCAAATACACAACACCAAAATCCAGAACATCATCTAGCACCCCCTATTCAAGCCTCCCCTAAGAAATAGAAAACCACCGACCTGCACACAGCACACGGAACCCAAAGGAAACAGACTCACGTTTACGCATTCTCGCTGCACTTTACAGAATTCCCGCATCATCACCAAACCCAAACACCTGACCTAAATACTCCAAGCTTCCCCAGCTAAACACCCAAACATTCCAAAAACATCCACACACCATGGCTGAACCGACCCCAGTAATGGCTCCTCCTGGAGTAATTCTGTCCATCTTCACCGATGCCACGGGCCAGCCTATGGTCTTCTACATCGACACGTTGGATCCGCAAAGAGAGAAATATCAGAAGTTGATCCACTCTGCTGGAGGCTTGGTGGAAACTGACGAACGTGTATTGCAACGTAACGATGTGGCTCAGTTGAGTTCATTCCCATGGAGCGACAGAGTGACGATTGCATTTGCCTTCATCGACCAGCTGCTTAAAAAGGGCCTGATGGTCTATATCGAGGACTACCGGTTTGACACCGGGTTGGCCAAGAAGGGCTCGCTCCACTATGACGAGAACATGGACGCAGCCAACGCCGTAGCGCATGCGTTGGCCAAAAAGCTGAAAATGAGTAAGACGACGAAGAAGTTCGACGCAGAGGCCGACGCCTACATCTTGGAGCAGGTGAGAATGAAGCCTCGGTTCCGGACCTCGCACAAGTTCTTTGAAGAGTTGGCCCACCACTCGTTGTTGGAGGGCCACACGGGAAACTCGGTGAGAAGCCGGTTCAGAGCACACTTGGAGCACAAGTTGCAGTATGTGTTCAAGACAGACGACTTTGACAACTTGGTTCTCGACGAGGAGGGCAACCGGATCGCCATTCCGGTGAACCTGGCCAAAACCATCAAAAACAGGTTCTCTGCTGAAGATGATTTCCACTTGTGCGACGATATCGTCAACCATGTGTTGAGCACGCAAGACCCAGAGCAATTGAAGTTCGCTGATGGCCAGTACAACAAGGATGGCTACTTGAACGAGAACAAGTTTAGTGTGCTGATTTCGTTCTTCGACGACTACGCTCGCCACAATCCCCAGCACTCGTCTCTGAGCTGGAGAGACCGCTACAGAAAGTTTGCTCGTGTTTACGGATTGCAGAAGTACAGAGACTACTACTTGCGGGAGTTAAAGAGCAAGGACGGACCGCAGCCAATGAAGAACTTGACTTCGCGTGCGCTGAAGGAAAAGAAGAAGATCGAAAACAATGTTCGTAGAATGAAGAAAGCTCACGACGATGCAGAGGTGGCCGCAGCAGCAGCAGTGGCTGCCGTTGCCAACAATGGCCACCTTTTGGGCCATCCAGATCATGTTCTGCAACTTCCACATACTCAGATGGATGCCAATGCAGCAGCAGCCGTGGCCAATTTGGCAGTTTCTGCTCGTGATGCATCAGCTTTGGACGAGGAAATCAGTGGCGTCAAAAACTCCAACATCCACGAGGCACTCAGAAATGTTGGAGCCGAGGCTGGCCGCGTGAACATTGAAGACGATATGGTCAGCTCGGATGTGCGTGCACTTGCAGACCACAGTGCCATCCACCCAAGTCTTTCGGGAAACCCCGTCGAGTCTGACGGGGACGAGTTTGGCTTGGACATGAAGGTTGAAGCAGACTCGCAGGACCCATATGCTAGAGACATGGTCTACTTGCCCCGTGAAGCCAGTGTGGATATCATGTTCAACGACCATTTCTACAGATACAACTCCAAGGAGATATTGAATATGGTGAGCGAGATCTTGACTCGGCTGGGACCAGAAGACATTGGCAATGTGTACGAGGAGTTTGAGAGAATCGGCTTCACAAGAAAATTCACAGGGCACATTTTCAAGGTCACTGGTGCCAACGCCAAGTACATGCACGAGTTTTTGCTACAACTTTTCCGGGGTATTGACAAGACGTTGAACCCCAACGTGCTGGAAGACAAGCCTACAAACTTACAAGACTTGTTGTATCCTCGTCACCAGAACGGGTTCTGGATCCCGGAGTACGACACCTACTTGAAGAAGGGCAAGTACCAGAAATTACAGTTCCAGGATGACGACAGCTTACGTAGCAGAAGGGCGTTTTTGGGACTTGACGAATAGTGCGATCACTTTTATTTGTTTGTATATTAAGAGCATAGGCTTCAATGTTGATTCGTGCAGTATGTTATCGATTCACAAGTAGAGAAACTGATGATCAGTTTGAGCCAAGAATATAGAGGCGGAGAATGAGTGGGACACCTGCAGTTGAGATTCTAGGGCGAGATCCGAGGGCACGTTGTGCAGTATGCGCATACGCGAAGAATTACGTGCAGACTGCACAGATGGAAGAAAATTTTTCTTCAGTTGGCCATCCACCTACTAAACAAAGTCGTGCGATACACAATTTACCATCGGCAGAGCCAACCCAAATCGGAGAATGGTAAACAAAATACAAGCAAATTGCGAAATTTCCAGCTATAGGGGAGCAAATATTGCAAGCAAAGGGGAGTAAATATTGCAAGCAAAGGGGAGTAAACATTACAAGCAAGTTGCGAGGAAGACTTACAAACCAATTACAACCTAATTTCAAATCAATTGGAACGGGCTTGCCAATTTGTCTACATGCCAAACATTAAAAGTCAAACTAAAGCATTGAACAGGTATAAAGATAATAGCCTCTAGACGTAGAGACCTTTGAACAAAAGCGTAAAACGAAAGTGAGAATCAGCGTATTGTCATCCTTTAGTAAATACCCCAGTACTTCTCAACACCGTAAGAACCGTCGGACTTCCACAAGTCGTTGAAAGCGGTGAAGAAAGTCACGTCGTTACCGCACTTCTCGGAGATGGAAGCAAGAGCAGCCTTCTGGTTGGCGGTGGATGGCACGGCAACACCGTTGGCGTTACCCTTTGTTGGCCAACCAGTCTCGGTGATGAAGACAGACTTACCCGTACAGACAGTAGCAACTCTCTCAATCTGCAACAACACCCAGTCACCGGCTTGCTCGGCGGTCACATAACCGTCAAAGTAAGCGTGGGCGTTGACAGCGATGTAATCAGAGTAGCCACACAAGGCTGGGTTGTTGATAACAGCAATAAATGTGTCGACAGAGACAACGGATCCAGTGTAACCAGCAGCAGTCAAGGCAGTTCTACCCTCATCAACGTAGGCCTTGACCTGAGCAGTAGTAGCCTCCCCACCGTTGACCAACTCGTTACCAATAGACACAGTGTGCACACGGCTCCAGCCACCATTGTTCTTAACAGCAGCGGCCAAGGTGGCGACACCAGAGGAAATTGCGTTGACATAGTAGATACCAGCGAAAAGCTTCTGGCCGGGAGCCAAGGCTGCCAACACATTCTCGACCTGGTTACAGTCAACACCGTAAATTCTGATGATCTCGAATGAGGTAAGCTGGGCAAGATCAGATGCCACAGTCGAGGCAGACTTACAGGAGCCATCGGAAGCGTATGGAGAGTATGTGATGGCCTTGGCAGCACCAGAGAAAGAGCTGGTGGAAGAAGAAGTCGACGAGGTAGCCGTGTAGGTGGAGGTGCCAGAAGCAGTACCAGTTGGCACAACAGAAGGAACGACGTTGTTGACAACGGACTGCGAGGAAACAGTGATAGTACTAGCAACCGAGAGAGAGATAGCTGGCAAGGTGGTGACTTCGGCGTTGGCGCCGGCGCCCACAGTGACAACCACGGTATGGGTAACCACGGCCTTCTTCTCGTGTTGGTGGTGCTGGTGTTGTTGTTGTTGCACCGGCTGAGCGAGAGCAGAGGCCACCATGGCAGCCTTGACGAACGACTTGAACAACATTAGAACAAAAGAATGTGAACGGCAAGGTAAAACTCTATGGAGTGAAAGGAATGACTGTAGAAGATTAACCTTGAAGAGAAAAAAAAGGATGTATGTCAGGGAGGGAAATGCGTCAACAAATATATACGGGGGCTTGACAGCGGATTGAACACTAGAAGCCGGTGCAGGACGAGGAACCGGAATGTCTGGGCACCACGAGTATGTGCAGGGAGAATCGCGCATCGGCCACGAATTGTGCAGGACCGTCAGGCTTCTGCCCTCGGATATTCCAGCAGTGCCTATGGCTCGACTGATGGTCGGTCCTACACTTACGGGGGCAATTACTGGCATAGAAACTGGTGCGAGTATTAGCAGAATTGTGGGCAGAGTTATGGGCAGAGTTATGGGCATGGAAAGTGGCAAAAATACTGGCAAAATTACAAGCAAAATTACAAGCAAAAACACTGGCCAAGTCAACGATTTGTAACTCTTAGCAACCTCAATGAACATTGGTTGTGTCAGTGTTTACTACACAGCAATATTGATACCACCTGCTTCTGGTTCTGGAGTCCTGCCGGAAACAGTGATGAAACACACCGTACCAGTGTTTTCGCATTGAGTGTTTTGGGACATGTAATGGGCACCTTCGAGGGCGGCCAACTTAAGTCACGTGACATGACCGGTTGGTGCCCGGATTAGAGGCTAGTGGTTAGGAGGTTAGGAGGTTAGTGGTGAGGTGGTTAGGAGGTTAGTGGTTAGGAGATAAATGGTTAGTAGGAGGTTAGTGGTTAGGAGATTAGTCGTAAGGAGATTAGTCGTTAGTGTGTTGTTAGGATGGTAAGATGGTTTTCGCGGTGAAAGGCTCAAGTTGTCAGGTAGGGCAGTACTATTTTTCGAAGGAGAGTCTGGCAATGTTTTGTTTGTTGTATGTTGTTCTTTCTCCCTCCAGGCGCACTTTCTTCACATTGAAACAAGCCATTTCTCCACCACCTACCAGTCTATTCTGACCGATCTAAGCACCATCCAGTCGTATATATCTCCTGGAGAGTCTAGACCACCGCCAGATTCCACATGAGTAGCCCCGGATATCTCCCGTATATCGTAGACAGGAGGCCGAATACGGCTTTAATGAGGTGCATATCGACTATATCGCCGATCGATCCCACATAGGCCCATAGGAAGCTTTCCGTGACTCGAGCAATAAGCTCGGAGTTTTTGCATTTTAAGGTCTTTTCAGTGGAGCAAGAGTAAAACCTCCTGTCGCATTTTGCTCCTCCACTACAACCGTTTCTAGCAATATTTCAACAGAAACCTCACCGAATGGCTCTATCATGAGATCCTGCGAAAAATGCACATCCACTTAAATTAAGAGCCACCGAGAAAAGCACATCCGCCTAAATCAAGAGCCTGCAGTGCAATCCAATATCAGGAGCTCCTTTACCTCCTTCCACATTGTCTCCTGCATCCTGCATCTGGCGATCTTCTGCGACGATAAGTATGCCGATTTGCTGCTTTAGTTGGCTGCTGTTACAGGAGTATACGAAGGACCACAA
>JAJLRN010000058.1:0-53946 GCA_030567015.1 Sungouiella sharkensis | reverse complement strand
CTCCGTCATCTTAATATTCATTCCCAAGAATTTTGATGGAGTACCTAGATCTTTCATCTTGAATTCTTTCATAAGGGCTGATTGTACCCTTTCAACATCCTCCACATTCGGACCCAAAACTAACATGTCATCGACATAAAGGGCGATCATTATCAACCTGTCCTTCTTAAATCTATAAAATAAGCAAGGTTCAGCGACACTTCTGTTGAATCCTCGATCCATGATAACCTTTCGAACGGTTTCATGCCATACCTGAGGTGCTTGTTTAAGTCCATAAAGAGATTTCCTTAATCTCAACACATGGTCTTCCTTTCCTTTGACAACATACCCTTCTGGTTGTTTCATATAAATCTCCTCTTGCAATGTTCCATTTAGGAACGCAGTGGTCACATCCATCTGCCTCACAATTAGCTTCTGCTCTGCTGCGATCGCTAACACTAGTCTCAAACTTGTGTATCTTATAACTGGAGAAAATGTACTTTCGTAGTCAATTCCTTCTCTTTGGTAATTCTTTGGTAATTTCCAAGCGCCACCAATCTTGCTTTAAACAATCCATTGTCTTTAACTGTAAAGACCCATCTACAACCAATAACATTCTTTGCTGTCGGTGCTTTTACCAATTCGAAAGTCTTAATACTCCCATGCGCATCCATTTCCTTATCACAAGCTTCGATCCATCTTTTCCGATCAAAGGATCTTATTGTCTACTTGTATGAGTTTGGCGTTGTTTTAATTTCTCGGACAGCCTGATGAAATAGAGTAGCACTCCAATTGATATCTGTCTTTTTCAACTGATTCTTTTTTCCTTTCACGAAGTATATTGAAACTACCGAATCATCAACTTTTGATGGTCCGAGTACATATACCTCCCCCGATTCGGGAGCTCTCTGATCTTCTTCTGTGACTAAATTGGTTCTATCTCGGTGCTTATTTCTGGATTTACGCATCGTAATTTTCCGAATTGTATGTTGAGCAGCAATGCTGGCTTGACCTTAAGGAACGTGCTGACGTGCTTTCAGACGTTCATGGATAGATACGAGAGGCACGACTCTTGTTTCTGGACTGATTCCTCTTCTAATGATACTTTATCTCGGGAATTCTCGGGTGCTAGCGGTACAATCTCCCGATGTGTCTCTGGTTATTGTGCTACTGGAACAAGAGCTCGAGATTGTATTCCCTCTTCTCCGGATCTTTCAAGCGGTACTGGAGCCCAACTGTGAGAATCGTCATCCTCAGGTAACATCGCTGCTCCAAGTGTACACTTCCCTGTTATCGTAGGAATATTCGGTCCCTTTTCTTGCTCAAGCGTCTCTATCTTCGCAACGGAATTGTTCTCCTATTCTGTAGCTCTAGCTTCTGTTGTCATTTCTGTTGTAGACGTAACATCTTGTTCGTTCATCAACAGGGAAGGCGAACCAGCATTCTCTGTTAGTGGGGATTCTTCCTGACTAATGCTCTCTTCCTGTGATTTTTCTTCAGCAGTTTCGTTACTGATCAGATTTCCAAGAGGATTCTGCAGAATAGGTTCCATCCTAGTTGTCAACGGAGTTGCCTCCGGAGAGAGAATTGGTGTTGGTATCAATACAGTTCCAGCCGTCGGTGCAACCACTTCATCCAATATCCCGAATAAGCTTGCATATTCAGCTTCCGTTACCTCTTTCTTCGCAGTAGGTAAATTTGGTGGACCTGGTAGACGCTGACCTTTTGTATCGTAGTTCGTGAGAGTAAAACCTGTGAGATCTGGTTTAAATGATTGGAAATAGAAAGTATCGGGTATAAATATCGCTTGATCGGATTCGAACACCGTGTGAAATATATGTGAGTAGAACCGATATGCTGACCGCGAAATTGATGATCCAAGATAGAGACTAGGAACTGCCTTAGCCAGAAACTTCGACTTAGTAAGGTGTTTTGGAACAAATGCATACGCTAATGCACCAAACACTGGAAATTTCTCAAATGCTTAAGTTCGTCCATTCCACTTATCAGTTGGACGTTCTCCATCAATAGACCTACTTGGAGACCAATTTATGTGATGTGCTGCTGTACGTATTGCATCGGGCCAAAATAACAATGGCATCTTTGCATCAGCCAATAAATTTCTATCCTTAGTTGTTAATATTCGATGCATTCGTTCTGCAAGTCCATTATGGTGTGAACTAGAAGGAACACTCGTGTTGAATTGGATACCTTTATGGTAGGCATAGGTCAACAATTCTGAGTTATTAAATTCTCTTCCACTATCCGTTCTGAACTCCTTCACATGATATTTCCCATCAAACTTTGCAAAACTCTTATTAAAAAAGTCCATCACATGATAACCAGCATCTTTCTTCGAAGCTATAGGAACCGCATATAGAAATTTTGAGAAGCGATCCACTATCGTTAGGAAATATTTTGAGTTATCATATGTATGTTCAGGAAATGGTCCACATAAATTGAAATGAATTATCTCAATAGGATGTTCCACAATCGTATTACTATTCGACGATGTTGGATATCGCCTTGTTGCCTTTGCAACTGCACAAGAAGCACATTCCTTCGAATTGATGCACTTGACATCTCTAAGTTTGTCAAGCTTCTTAATTTTCCTGAATTGATATTCATTTGGATGACCGTAGATTCTATAAATTCGCATTGCCTTTTCATCAGCAGTATTCGTAGGATTTTCAATCACAAGCTCTCTTGGTACATGGAAAGTCTGATTTTCCGTATCTGTGTCTTCTTCATCTGTTGAATATTCTACTTCTTCTTCATCGGGGAATTGATAGAAGTCTTCCTCGTTTGACATTAATGTATAGTAAATCGTTCTCTGCCGTGGATGCAATATAGTTCGCACGGGCATCTTGTTCTTCGATGGACCATTCATTAAACTAATGATATTTCCATTTCTATCAACAACTTTTTCGCCAACTCTAATACTTTTGAACCCTTGTTCATCTGCCCTAGCCACTAAGAATAGATTCACATTCGACTTTGGAAAGTAGTAAACATTCTTCAACTTTTCTTTTCTTCCATTTGGGGATTCGAGAACAATAGTTCCTTTACCAATAGATGCAGCTGCCGATTTCAGCATGGTACCATGTTCTGAAATTTCATCATGTGCGGTATAGGTCGAGTTGCCAGCTTATTGAGTGAAGTACCGGCGGACATCAAGTAACGAATCCGAATACTATTAAAAATTGGAATCTTAGGGTAGTGAGATCCCTGCATCAAACAATTGATAACCGAATAAAACAACTAAGAAATGTAAGATGGGCAACTAACTCCACAGCAATATTTTTCAAATGTAAAATTCAGCGCCGGGCAAGTAGTGGAGGCGGATTGTTAAATCTTGCAGTTCCCGTTTCTTGGCCAAATTGAAAAGGTTTTGATGCATTGTGTAGTCTTATTTTTACGGTTTGTTTGTTGTTTTCCTGCTTATTATGTGATTTTAGTCTGAAAAGGAAGTCAATTTTGCTTCGCGTCAAATCTTGGCATAGAGCCAGGGGAAATTACTCCCTCGGCAGTTTCAGTCGTTTCAGAACTCAAGTGTTAGATTTGAGAAGCAAACTTGTTTTGGGTCTCTCATTGAACGTGTGTAATTATGACATCGTCTTGTACGCGTTAACGATTTCTGTTTTCTCTCTCCAACTTCTTCTGGCTCTCCCCATTTCCACTACTTCTTTCCAATCAATCCATTTATTTCTCCATTCTATAAGCGAATCAAATATACCATTAATAGTTAATAAAAATAACAAGCATTGATAGTGGCTTTCTGAACTTGCCTACTTTCTTCAAGACCAAGTTGCTTTATCTTCTCTTTGGTATCGTCCTGTGACAAATGTGAGAGTTCCGACTTTGACTTACCAGAGTCTCATGTGAGTCCTGTGAGATTTTTTCGATAAGAACAGGGTTTCTCAACTTTGTATTGAATTGCTGTCAGCCGGAGAATCCTAATAAAATTTTTTTGGAATCAACCACTACAGCAGGTTAGCTTGCGATTTGCCATACCGTTTGCTGGAAATTTCGATCACTTTCTTCTTCTTGTTCACACAGTTGGCCAGTCGTTTACATTTTTCATGTTTTCACGGTGATCATTCAAACACTAATTTCTATGAGCTGTGATCAATATACCTCCAATTCGATTTTGGTCTTGTTGAGAATTCTTTGGCGCTCATGCGTTTACTGCCAGGGTTAGTTTTTAAGTTTGACTGAGAAGCAATCCAGAAAGCCTCTTTTCTCTGTGTATCGAATTTGGGTTTGCTCTCAAAAACGGTAAAATCCAGCACTTCTTGAATGGTAAGAATCTCGAGTTTGATCCCAAACTATTGGATTCAAAAACATTTTACAATTATACGTATTTCAGTAAAGTTAATGTACCATTGAGTTTGCATTAGGAGATCCGGGTATGTGGCATAGTTAGCCTTCAGCTCATGTAGTAGTCTGGGACCCTTCCGAGAGATTTCAATTTCTAGTTCAAGAACATGAAAGTGGGATGCTACCCCACTCTATTGTCCCAGAAGATGAAATTCACGTGCTACTTCCCACCAGAGGGAGTATCCGGATTAGGAAAGCCACCAACACTTCGCTGACATAGAGAGCAATTGTGGATGCTGAAAAAATGTCGGTATCATGCTGAAGAGCGCAAACACACGGCTCAACGCATTGGGGAAGCAGAAAATCAACGACTCCACAATTTGTGAGCACTATCTAGGAGTGTCTGCTTCAACCAAAACACGATCGGTGCGAGCGTTTCGGGCGAGATTGCCTCAGACAAATTGATAGAGGCCACTCGATCACGCCCAGACGCAGCTGAACCAACTCGTATTTTCTCTGCACTACCAAAGGGTAGTTCTGCATGGCATAAGTGGGGATATCCTGGAAGAACTTTTACGAATATGTCGCCAGTGAGAAACCACAAAATGTTTCTAACTCAATTCCCTGTGAGGATAAATATGCCACCAGCCGGCCTAGTGTCAGATGAGAAGGGCCGTGGTGGTGATTTTTCGAGCAAGAGCCATTCTCAAGTTCTCTGGCTGGTATCTGAGCAAGAGATGAGTGCTGTTGACTGCAAGGGGCATGTGTGCACTAGCTTAAAAACAACACTCCCAATGTAGCCTATAATTCCTAATTAGGAAACTCCTCTTCCGAGAGTGCAGGTGTCCGAATTTACGCGAGTATGGATATACACAAGCTTACTTAGAATTAGAGTTACGAAGATTTCTTCGCGGGATTGAAAGCATTTTCTTGTTCAACTTTTATGAATTGTCACCCTCAATTGAGGTTGTATTGCGTCGAAACGATGAAACTTGCGTGAACACCCTTCTGTTGGTAACACCTTGTCTCTTGACTCAAGTTTATTTGTTTGTAATATTCTTCACACTGTCAAATATATTCACTGTCGAATATATTACACTGAATATATCTAATTCGTGACAACACTACAAAGTCATCGGAAAAGTTGGAAAATTGCGAAAGTTTAATATGAATTGTACGTCTGTGCCTGCGACATTTCTAATTCAGCATTATGCATAATAGTAATTCTGGGCATTTCGGATTGACATTGTTCTAATGGTTATGCAACTTTGGTAATCCTGCATATGGTTACCTAAGATGGTGCAGGCGATTTACGAATTGGTTTATTGAATGTCAAATAATAATACAAGATTTACACAGAGATTGTGCATGCCGTGATACTTCTGAACTTCATATTTATCAAGTTCGCTCTTTATGGCAAGAATAGGGTAGGCGAGGGTTTCTAAAATTTTTTCAGTGAAATAAAACCAAATATTTGAATGCGTGTTTTTTTTGACGCGCTTAACTGGTGTATCATGCAGCCCATTGAAAATTCCATGTCTTAAACAACTATCACAAGAAACACATAAAGCTGATAAATTACAAAAAAGACTCTTATTACGCATATTTTTATGATTTACAACCAAAGTTTTGCGATTTCTCGGACTTATCCCGCTATCCAAGTGTTACTGGGTGTATCAAAACATGTGCAACTTGTTGCTTACCAGTGAGATAAAAAAATTGACAATGGACAATCCCATCCATTAAAGCGTGCACTACTTCACCACGGATCTGCAGCCTTACATACTGTCTTTATATGCAACATCGCCCAAGTTACTGTTTCCTGAAACAAAATAGAAATTTTATTTAAGGAGACCGCTTTCTCCTATTATCGAGTACCTAATTTGGATCAATGCGATTATTTACATCAATTCTTATCTTTGTTGTGAATGCAATTTGTGCGACTGTCACCATCTCACAAAATACTATTTCGACAACCAGTGCATACTATGATGCTGCAACAGCCCTTGTTGTTAATCAAGATGTTTTATTAGCTTTCGATAATAGAAACAATCAAAACAAAAACTACTTTTATGGAGGTTTGACTGTTTATGGTGAATTATATATTGGGGATACTAGCTCGGGAACGGGAACGGGAATGGGGGTGTACATTTACGTCAGTTTGACTAATCTGGGGAAAATTGTTTTGAACGCCCAAAATGAGACCTCTGTTTCTTCTGGCTCTTACTTTTATATTTCAGGAACTATTATCAACACCGGCACATTAATTATGGTAGGCAGCGGCAATAGTCCGGAAATGCGTGTTCCAGATCCAGGCTCTAATTCTGGTATAATCGCTTTTTACCTGCCTTTAGCTAGGACCGAAGGTCTCTCCTACTACGGTCTTTACAAATCAATGACTAACTCTGGTACTTTATGCATTTACCAGGTGGATTATCTTCAATACAATATTGTGAGTGGTACTGGTTGTTTCTCTATTGGAAAAGACTCCCTTTTTTACTATATTTATCCCGTGACATATACATTGGCAACAACTCAGGTGGTATATCTTGAAACTTCGACCTCACATATCCTCATTGGATACACTTATTTACCTAATACTTTAACCGTGTCTGGGTGGGGAAATGAAAATGTCATTGGGTTTCGTTCGACTATTCGAACATTTTCGTACTCGGGATCCACTTTGACAGTGGCTGTGGGTGCCTCCTCTGTTTACACTCATACTATCAACATTGGTATTGGTTACGATTTCTCGTTGATTACTAGCAAGGAAGGACTTCTGTCTGGTGGCTATACTATCATCGCGTATTTGACATATTCAGGCTCTCCTCCAAGTAATTCGAGACCAAATGAATGTCTGATCTGCCCTGAAGTACCACAATTTCCAACTATCCCTTCTCTGTTTGATTCAAGCGAGGTATCGTCTTCAAGTGAGACGTCTTCAAGTGAGACGTCTTCAAGTGAGACATCTTCAAGTGAGACATCTTCAAGTGAGACATCTTCAAGTGATATATCGTCCTCAAGTGAGGTATCGTCCTCAAGTGATATATCGTCCTCAAGTGATATATCGTCCTCAAGTGATGTATCGTTCTCAAGTGATATATCGTCCTCAAATGAGGTATCTTCGAGCGATGTATCGTCTTCAAGTGAAACATCGTCTTCAAGTGAGGTATCTTCGTCAAGCGAGACAAGCTCAACTACACCTAGTGGATTGACTACGCACACAACCACCTGGACAACCACCAACTCTAACGGTGTCACAAAAACTGAGTCTGGTGTTGTGATTGTCTTCACCGATTCTGCCAGCTCTTTGACAACCTCCACTTCTGAGTTCCCTAAGAGTTTTGAAGGTACCACTTACACTACCACATGGACCACCACTTACTCGAACGGTGTCACAGAGACTGACTCTTGTATTTTGATTGTGTCGGCCGACTCTGCTGGATCTTTGTTTACCATCACCTCTCAGTTCCCATCTAGCTCAGTTAGTGGATTGACTTCTTACGCTGCAACGTGGATAACTACTCTTGTTGTCGGTGTGACTACAACTGTTTGCGGCGATATCGTAGTTACATCAAAGTCCGGTGGTGAATTGTACACTTCTACAATATTCTCAGAACAAGGTACGACGGTTGTTTATACCATGATAACCGCTGGTGGTACAATTAAGACACTCAGTGGTGTAGTAATGCCAACCACCGACAGCAATGGAAGTATTTGTTTGACGACAGTGGCTGTTGAAACAAGTACACCAGGTTCTGTCGTCACCTACGTCACTAGGGTTGCAGATGAATCTATGAAGACTACTTCTAGTGCTGTGGTCACCAAGACTGATGCCCATGGATCTACTGCCGTAACTACCAAGCCATATGCTAGTGCGGGTGCCACCGGATCTCCAGCTGGTATAGGGACATTTGCAGGAACTGGCAACAGCCTGACCAGCAGTTTACAAGCTGCTTCAAGCGGGACTGGAGCAATTGCAAGCATACAGTCTTCGTTGATCGAAGGCACAGGATCATCACAATCTTTCAAGCTTGGTTTTGTTGCGATCATGATATTCGCATTAGCTGTTTAACCCTCACTTGAAGTCAGTCACCTTAAGACTACCTCAACCTACGTTTAATTTTTTTTCTTTTCTCTCGCATTTATGTGCCCAATCAGATTCGGTTTTATTCTAATTCTTGAATTATTTCATTTACTTCAATTCTCGAAGCCATCTACAAAAAATCATACGATGATCTAGAGAACGTAAATCAAGTTAAGCATTTCGCTTCTTTTTCTCACGCAAATATGTGGTCAGCATGGAACAACCACGTAAGTGAGATTCACGAGGGCCTCTTACACATTGTCAAGCTCCTGTTCAGTGACTTGCGTCCATCAACTACCACTGATGAATTCTAAAGCGCACCACACTATTTAAGTTCAGGCAGTAGCTGTTCATTCCGTTCATGTCCATATAAATGGTTTATTCTGTAGGTGCATGTTTATGTCTGTTCTTTATACGTGCGTATCACTCTTTTAGTCTCTCTATCTCTGGCCACTTCCCTAATGATGATCTCTATATATTCGTCATGGGGTGAGAACATCAATGGTCCGAGTCCTACTTATCCTAAAGTCATACGACATCCCAATAGCGTATTTCCGTGATTCACCAATGATAAAAGCTTTCTGCAGAGTGGTATGAATAACCAGAACCTGAAAAGTCCAACTGGCCCAAACACCGTAGAGTTGGCTTGTCTATTGGTTCTGAGAGTCTAAAAGGTACTGATGTGTTATTGCTATGCAGGCATTTACAGATCTGCATACAGCGGAATAAATTAGGCCAATACCATAAATAAGCAATAAGGCTTTGATGGGCTATGTTGGGCTATGCTGGGATGTGTCAGTCATGAGGATGATCTTTGAACAATGGCAAGATCATACCACTCTTACTTAATAGGGTGAAACGTGGTAGAGATGTCGTTCCATATTTCAATGTGTAAGACTCAGTCCATTGATGATCTCATTAATGGAAACTATTTAAAGACATCAGTCTGTCCATTATTCATAAAGGACAGAGAGAGAGAATAACAAAAATAACTATAGGTTATCAAACGGACAACCTATAGTGTCAAGTATATACCTACAGGATAAACGATTGATTACAATATGAATACTAGCAGTTACTGCATGGGGTTGAACCATGTAGTGAGCCTGAAAATTCAACATGTCGACTTCATTTGTCTGCAGGTCTGTAAAATGCCTCCACGGCATTTTATCAACACCGCACTGATGTACATCAGTACCTTCTGGACCTTAGAATCTATAGATAAGTGTGCGAAATTGCCGCCTTTTTTTATGTGCAAAGTTAAAAAAAGTGTGTGTTGGCGAATTTGAATTGGACATAGTGCGAAATTCGAAATGTTCCAAATAAAATGTATTATCGAAAATTACGTATATGAAACCCAATAGAACGATACTTAACTTCACTCACCGCGACTTCCAAGATCTTCTCGTGCGAATTTAAAGAAAGCTAAGCGCGAAAATCCAACTGTTTTGCGAATTTGAGGTACATCCGCGCATTTCAAAAAGCCAATGTGCGAATTTGAAAGTCACTAGTGCAAATTTCTATATTTTCCGCACAAATTCCTTTATGAGGAACACTGATATAATACACTAACCGCGCTAATTGATAGCGGGCGCGCTAAATGATAGCGGAGTCCGCGCATAGATCAGCGCGAGCCACAAATTCGGCTTAGGGTGCATAATCTGAAAACCTTATATAGCGACAAATTGCTGCTGCATTTCATGTGGCCATTTCTAATTTGAACAAAATGTCGCCTACAAAAAAAACACACTGGAAAGAAAAAGTTGATGCAAAGAAGAAAGAAATCTTAGGCAAGATTCCCCAAGAGTGGGTTATTGATTCAAAAGAAGTTGAAGTCTTGCGCCAGGACATAATGGGTGCACCAGCAAAGCTTCTCTCACCTGAGGAATTGAAGATCACCGAGACTTCTTCTGCGATTGAGCTCTCCAAAAAGCTCGCTTCTGGTGAGTTGAAATCATTGGATGTGGCAAAAGCATTCATGCACCGTGCAGCCATTGCAACTCAATTGACCAATTGTGGAACAGAAATCTTCTTCGACAAAGGTTTGGAAAGAGCCAAGAAACTAGATGAGTACTTTGAAGAACACAAGAAGCTTATCGGTCCATTCCATGGTCTTCCAATCTCGATCAAGGACAGTTTCAACCATGAGGGTATCGACACCACCACTGGATACACGGAGTTCATTGGAAATGCCGATACTCATGAAAATTCATCTATGGTTAACATGCTTTACGATCTTGGAGCCGTCTTGTACATCAAGACAAATATCCCTCAGACCATGATGACTGGAGACTCCGAGAACAACATTTTCGGAAGAACCCTCAATCCCAACAACCCAAAGCTCACTGCCGGCGGCCTGTCTGGTGGTGAAGGAGCAATTGTTAGACAGAGAGGTTCGATTCTTGGTGTTGGTACTGACATTGCTGGATCCATTAGAATTCCAAGTGCTTGTTGCTACACTTACGGATTCAAGCCCACCACCTACAGACTCCCATACTACACCAAGGGTGATGACGAAGATGGCTTCTGCTTGGGAATTGATGTCTGTTCCGGACCTATTGCAAACTCCTTCGAGGACTTGAAGTTCTTCTATGAGACCTTAGTGGAGAAGAAGCCTTGGAAGTACGATGTTACCTGTTCGACCCTCCCTCTCATCAAAGTGGATACTGTTAAGCAGTTAAAGATCGGAATTGTCTACGAAGATCCACTGCTTCCTGTGCATGCTCCTGTGAAGAGACTGCTCAAAGCTGCTGCTGAGAAGTTGGCTGAAGCCGGGCACGAGGTCATCCCAATTCTGAAGTTTCCAAGCTATGAAGATGGATGGAAAACTGCCCTTAGCTTGTACACTATCGAGGTTGAGGGAGACATGGACTACATTGAGCCACTTTTGAAGGCGGAAGAACCATTGATTGCTTCCTTGTCTCAGTCGGGCATTGAGCACTACGTTCCGAAGATTGCAGACACCTTGCAGGAAGCAGTAGCATTGTTTCGTGAGGCCAAGTCGGTTTCGCAGCAGTGGCACGATATCTTTGTTGAGAACGAACTTGATGTGTTGATTGTTCCACCCGCTCCATCGACTGCTCCTCCTCACGACACATATGGTATTGCTCCATATACGTCGATGTGGAACCTCGTTGACTATCCTGCTTTGGTGATTCCTTTCGGAAAAGCAGAGACTGAAGGTGACGAGACTGCTCCAGAGTTGCCAGCTCACCTCAATGGCATTTACGCCCGTTACATTCCCGAGGACTACAAGGATGGCTTGACAAGCATCCAGATTGTGTCTCCTACTGGAACTGACGAGAGATTGTTGGCTTCTGCTGAGACTATTGATAAGGTGTTGAACGCCTCCAAATAGATACACTTACACATGAACATTTATCAGAGTTGTGCAGTAGGCCTATGCTTCGACTGGTATATCAGCAGTACCTAGCTTGAATCTCTTCCCAGTTACTATAGCGATAGAAATCATAAAATATCTTTTAAATCACGGTCAGAGAACGCTTGCTTTAAGTACAGAGCTCGAACAAAAATCTTTTAAGAAGAAGTCTCCTTATCTGGGTTGTGATCGCAAAACTCTATTGTATGACTAACGTATGTGCTCTATAGAATACCTGGACAAGAAAATATACCAGCATTGCTTTGGCCCCGCTCTCAGCTTGAGAAGCGGAATATCAACTCGCAGGAAATTTCATGTCTTGAGTTCATTTTGGGTCACTCTGTGCATATCTTGTGTCTCACTCCAGCAGTTGAGAAGCTACTGCCAAAACACCAAATACTGAACGAAGAGGCATTATGGAAAATATCTATGTATTTTGGCAATTAGGCAACAATTTCTTGGAACAAGTGGAAACTAAATGCTAAGTATGCTTTAGATTCTTCTACGGCTTACCGATTTCTAACCGAGTACTAACTCTAGAGAGTTGACAAACTACACAATGTAACTTTTCTCAACCTCTTGGAGATTCTACACAAGAGGTAGTGTTTTCCACCGGAAAACACGGTGCTACGAATTTGAGAGTCATCGATACCTTTGTCATCCCAACAATTCCAGATTGTCGTATTCAGAAATAAGTCTGTATGATTGCAGAAAAGAGTGCAGACTTAATTGAGGCCGACCACCATGATCTCGTCTGAGCATTCGTCGACAGTGTTGTTTGCATTTGCGTCTGCACTTGCGGTTGTTTGTTCCAATGAAATCCAATATACACATATCAATTTCGATTCCATTTTACCTCTATTTTTGCAGTCATCTACGTTTGCATCCAAGGTAGGCTCTCAATTATTGATTTGATCAATCTGCATCAACATGGCCTTTTCACTGCGATTTCAATCCTCACCGAGGAAACCAGCAAGACGTCAATTTTTTCTCATTCACCATTTTGTCCTTGATTTATGTGGTGAAAATAAAACAGATGATCCTAATCTTCCATTCCTTCGCTCTTTCGTCTCTTTGTTCTTTTGTCTAAATAAATTGCTTCCAAGTCTACTCTTACTTTCTCCAGCAATTGTTCTTAGCCTGCACCAGTCTTGCCGCAAACTAGTCAACCTTGGTGCACGTATGTGCTGAACACGTGATCGAACGTTCTCGAAAAACCACCTGCGAATATCCTCCACATTTATAAAGTTCAGTTTCCCACTAATAAATCATAAACCATAATCATGTCCACCCATCCAGTTGTTTTATGGGCTCAAAGATCCAATGAGTCGGACCCAGCCAAGAACATCGTCTACTTGACAATTGAAGTGCAAGATCCTACCAACACAAAGGTCGATTTAACAGCCACGGCCTTGAACTTCTCTGCTGATTCCAGTGATGGCAAGACCCACTACGAGTTGAATTTGGAATTCTTTGATGAAATTGAACCCGAAAACTCGAAAAAGAATGAGGCTGGTAACCACATTAAATTCATTTTGCGCAAAAAGAAGGTCCAAGCTGAGTTCTGGCCTCGCTTGTTGAAGGAAAAGTTGAAATTGCACTACATCAAGACCGACTTCGACAAGTGGGTTGACGAGGACGAGCAGGAGGAGCATGTGGAGGAAGATGAGATGATGAACTTCGGTGGACCACCAGGTGCCGGCGGGGCTGGCGGCATGGATTTCTCCCAGTTGCTTGGTGGTGCCGGCGGTGCAGGTGGTCCAGGTGGCAACTTTGACATAAGCTCTTTGGCCAGCCAGTTGGGTCAGACTGGTGCCGGAGACCTTGAAGACGAATCTGACGATGAAGATGACTAATATGCTAAGTAGTTTTATCACTGTAAGTAAATAGCTTCCATCTCGATAGAGTTGCGCTGATCATTTGTAGAATTCCGTTGGTGACTTCATCTGGGCAATCTGCTTTAACATGCACTGAAGGCGAGTTTATGATTAGTTCCACATCTCTAAACCACTCTAGATCAGAGATTAGGTTGAGGAACGCATGATCTGCTTGGAGATTGACCAGCGAATATTGAGACTCAAAGTCAAACCAAGACCACCTGAAAAGGCAAACTGTATTTATATTGTTCTTACTCGAGAAAAGCGGTTTAATAAACGAAGATACTTCCTCCTGGCAGTTTGCTCGTAGAACTCTCGCTCTAGATAGCATATTCAATTGCCGCACTGTTGCGCCTTTTCTGACAACGGTTTCTAAGTTATCATCCAGTCCAATGACATATACCACATTCTGAGAAGCGTATTTTTCGTTTCCAAGCTCAATGAAGCTTTCTACCTCTGCGATCTCAGACCAGTGGATCATCTAAGTAATGTAACTAATTGTAAATAGTGTGCGAGTCGTGTACAACTCGCATGGAAAAAATTTGTGTAGCGATTTTAAACTCGGTGAGTTATCCTAAAATACAAAAGCTGACCCATGTTGAGGTATTCTGCAAGAAACTTGAGGGCCAGACCTTTCTGTAGACTCTTGAGTGTATCGCCTGCTGCTCCAGAGGCGGCGGTCGAGGATTCCTTAGCTCAGCAGAAGCTGTTGAGAGAGAAGGCTTTAGCGGAAGCTTTAGCCAGAGAAGAAGAGGCGATTGCAAAGGAGAAAGCGTTGAGGGAATTGAAGGCACAAACGAGAGCGTCTCTTTTGACGTTGAACAGCATTCCTACCGACCTTATCAGAGAGAGATTGCAGAAGTTACAGTCGCAGTTGGATCTGCTTGATCAGACCAAGGTACAGACTTTGAACGCTGAAATGGAGCAGTTTTTGTATGAAAACATGAAGCTTCCACAGTCAGAAACCAAGTTGAGCCCATCTTACAGTCTGCCCAAACTCGTTCAGGGCCCAGAGTCTCAAAATGGAAATGAGCCGGTCTCTCAAGTCATCAAGACTACAGCCACTAGTGCCTATGTGAACGAATATCCTAACTTGAAGCCCACTCCTGACTACAAGCCATACTCGTCACAGGAGTTGTTTTTGAGACAACTCTCCCACATCAGGCGTTCTGGAAACCTCGGGTCCAACGTTAAAGGTGTTTACAACCCTAGTAACGATGTGCAAAATCCTTCTAGTGTTGACGACGTCACCATTGCCTCTTTGATGGCTGCGGGCTGTCATTTGGGACACTCCAAGGCAATGTGGAGACCTTCAACGCAGCCATTTATCACCGGTGAATACGAAGGAATTCATCTCATCGACTTGAACGAAACTCTTTCAGCCTTGAAAAGAGCTGCTAAGGTCATGGAGGGTGTTGCTAGCAAAGGTGGTATCATTTTGTACGTTGGCACCACAAGAACATGGGAACAGCACCGCTCTTTAGAAGAAGCTGCCAAGAGAAGTAAGGGTTACTACGTTTCTCACAGATGGATTCCCGGAACCATCACCAACTTCACTGAAGTTTCTAAACAAATCGGAGGACACCAGGAAATTGAGGTGGACCTTGCTGATGAGCCAACAAGAAAAGTTCTTGCCAACGAGCTGAAGCTGTTGATCAAGCCAGATCTTGTTGTTTTATTGAACCCAGTTGACAACAGAAATTGTATTAACGAGTGCATAAAGCTGAGAATCCCAACTATTGCGTTATGTGATACCAACATGGAGCCATCCTTGTTAACCTATCCAATTCCATGCAATGATGATTCGACTAGAGCGTCTTCGTTGATAGCGGGAGTGTTATCGAAGGCTGCAGAAAAGGGTGTCAAGCAGAGATACACTGCATTTGCAAATTACAAATCTAATGGCGTTCAATCGAAGAAAGATTGAAAGCAAACAGGCATATCATAGTTGTACATAGATCATCAAAGTATTTACTTGTATTATGGGTTTGATCACGTTGTGTTCACGAAATGTGGAAGTTGGGACTCGCAACTTGCTTACTGGTTCTTCTTCTCTTGGTCATCAGTCTCGGTGGTTTCTTCATCTTCCTCATCGTCACTTCTCTCATCCTGAGCAACGCCGCCCACGACGTATCTATAAAGGATACGGAAAATCAAGAAAAGCCAATAAGCATTGAGTAATTGCAAAGCAAAAATTAATGTGAAAACAATGGGCTGGGAAATCCAACACTTGTATTGCTGAGTGTCCCAATTAAGCTCCCATTCACCAACAGTTCGGAATTCTGTGAGGACAGACCACAAAATTCTCAAGTTTACGTAGTGTCTTAAGTAAATCCACACAAAGACGAACAATACAAAGAATGGACCCGTAAGCGGAGAATCCAAATAGTTCAATGTCTTGGAAGTCGACAAGAAGAAATCTGACACGTCCATAGACACGTAAACCTCCAAACCCATCCATGTAAAGTGGAATCTGTAGGAACACCAAATTAAAGCAATGGTAACTATGTGATGCAAGATGAACTCATAGAAGTCCTTTCTGGGCTTTTCGAGCTGCAAAACAAGAACCACAGATTGCAGCGCCCAGAATGCAGCTTGTCCAAGGTAGTACACCTTGAAGTACCAGTCATGGGTCTTGTGAGGGTAGTTGGTGTAGAATGGGGTGGTCTCAAAAAACCATAATGGTGTGCGAGACATCACCCACAAGCCAAAAGGTCCGGACAAGCCAAAGTAAAACATAGAGTAAGTCTGTTCCATGAATCTCTTGACCTTTCCGGGCTTTTTGACGCCAAAGAAATGGGCCGAAGGCCTCATGACTACACACATGAGGAATTCTCTAAGGAATATAAAGAAGAGGGCGTAGAACCCCACGAAGAAGAAGTCATTCACACCCTTGCCGTACTGGTCGGTTCCCTCTATGGGATACGAAGGGATAATCAAGGCAGCTAGCACATTATGAGTTTTGGACCCTTCCTTGGAAAAAATGAAGGTTCCGTAGAAGAGCACCAAAGCAATGAACGGATGAACCCAGGTGTGGCGGTAGGTCAATTCCCGAAAACCCGTCCAAATTTTCCTGACAATGTCCACATCACTCTCTGACAATTTGCTCAAGTCTTCAATTCTCTGTTCCAGAAGCTTACGCTGATGAGGGCTTGTTTTCATTGTTGAAAACCCAGGTACCGAGGTGTCGCCCACATTAATATTACCAACAGAAGAGCCTCTTCGGCGATTTGTCACTTTGTCCGGTGATAACATACTGTCCATGTGAAAAGCCAGCCAAGTGTCGGAGACTCTTTCGGTCAATAAGAATAGGAGGTTTGAAGACGCCGAATCCAATCGCGAGTAAATGCACTGCATAAAAGAAACTGTCACGTTTTGTGCAGGTCTCTATTTCTGTGCAGGTGCTTAAATGTCTACCATGAGCTGAATGTCCTCCAGGGTTCTTATTTTTTAATTTGTCTGGACGTACGGCGAGAAGCATAGGGAAGCAGAGATTAAAAAGAGTTTTCCCTTTTTCTTTTTTTCTTTTAATTTTGCTCTCTCTGCCAGACTTGCTGCTGTGTTGAGAACTTCTCTGTCTACTCCAAGGACTCAGCAGACCATCCCGAACATAATGAAAACACTGTACAAATCCAGCTTCTTTAAATAATGTTTGACAAGCGGTTAATTTCTTACCGGTGACTCTGTCTCTCAACTGTCACATATGTGCTCCATGCGGAATGGACAATTGACAATCGATAATCGACAATCGACAATCGACAATCGACCCAGTACTCAGCTTTCGTAATTCCGCAGAAAGTCATCTGCCAAAACTTTCCCACTTTTGCCTGGATCAATAGCATGATTATCGCTCAATTGAAATGGAATTCTCAACACGGCTAGTCAAATATGAATCCCCAGACTGGCCCAGAGACTAAGGACTTTATACACACTCTGAACCTAAGCCAAATGTACTGCACATACGGGCATGGTCTCCACGCTTGAGGATCCTACTTATCTACCTCGCCACATTATTTATACCTAGACTTAACTTTCTCATGTCCCAACTAGAAACGCTTATAGATAAAGCCACCGACGGCACTCTAACCACAGATAACTGGCAGTACATCTTAGATGTGTGTGACTGCATCTCCGCCAACCCCGAGACAAACACAAAGGCTGCCATTAAGTTGGTGCAGAAGAGACTTGCCATGAAAGATGCCAATGTAATTCTTCGAACATTGTCGTTGTTGCTAGCCATCGCAGAAAACTGTGGATCACGCATGAAGCAGGAGATTGCATCGACATCTTTCTTGCAGGACTCGTTGTTGAAGAGGTTGGGAGATCGCAAGTTGCACAAGCAGGTCAAGTTCCGTATAGCGGAGGTGATCAGCCAACTTAACAGCTCTTTTGAGAACGACCCCTCGTTGAAGCCAATCAAAGATGCCTACAGCACTGTCAAAAGCAAGTACAGCCAGTATCTCAACTCTCCTCCTAGCAAGCCAGATAAGCAGGAGTTGTCAGCATCAGAAAAGAGAAACGAGGAATTGGAGATGGAGCGGGCACTCAAACTCTCTGTCCAGGAGTATGAACGGGAGCAGACGCTCAAGAAGTCTTATCTCAACTCCAAGCCACTTCCAGCTTCTGGAGAGGCTGTAACTAGACACAGTTCTGACGTGGACCAAAAGACTCAGAATGCTCAGATTGCTCAGAATTCTCAGAACGCCCAGAATTCTAAGAACGCTCAGAATTCCCATAATGCCAACAACGAAGATCAGCAAGCCACAATTGCAAGCGTCAAGAAGGTTTGTGCATTGTATGACTTGATATCCTACGAGCCAGATGAGTTGTCTTTCAAGAAAGGTGACATCATCACAGTCATTGAATCTGTATACAGAGACTGGTGGAGGGGCCTGTTGCCATCAGGTAAGGTTGGTATTTTCCCGCTCAATTATGTTACTCCCGTTATCACAAAGACCCCTGAGGAGCTTGCTCGTGAGGCAGCTATGGAGAACTACGTTCAAGATGTTGAACTGAAGAAAGTGGAGAAGCTTTTGGCATTGCTCTCGTCGAATCCTGATCAGGTCCCCGAGGATGAAGTGACTCAACTCTATAATGAGATCATCCCACTAAGGACAAACTTAGCAAAGTTCATTGACAAGTACAGTTCCAGGAAGGACGAGTTAAGAATTCTACATGACCAGCTTAATAACGAGACAAAGTTGTACAATGGGTTCATTGACAACGTGGTGAGTCAACGAAGTCAAATTCAATTCACCGGGCCCTTGCCATATCCGGCCAATTACGATCAGTCAAATCCGCATGGTGTTCAAGGAGTTCCACAACAAAAGACCGGATATCTCGAGCAGCAGCCAACAAGCGCTGGGTTTGGAAATGCCTATGGACCTCCGCCACAGGTCAATGTGCCTACGGGCTTCGGCCGGGACTACCAGTCTAGACCACCAACCACCACCTTTAATCAGTACCCAGTGCAACAGAATACACCAGGCAGACAACCGGGACAGTATCCACAATACTGAGTGCCCTGGAAAAGTTACACGTCCGAATAGCATTTACAGGTTTTGTATCAACACGACATTCACCTTTTCCGTGGCTTTTGCTTTTCTACGTAAAGCTAGATTCTATTCAGAATTCGGCCAGCCACTTCTCACGATAAGCACCTTACTGAAGCCCCGCAAGAAGAAGGGAAGTCAGAGAGATAAAAAAAGAGCATAACACGCATTTCATTCGAAGCATCAAATATCTCATTCCTGAATTACATTCCCCGACGTCCTACGTTCTATCTCCAATGAGTACACTTCCTCTCTACCATATTTAGTACCATGCTTATGGGTTTGAATCGCACTACTTATTTGAAGTTCATGCAAAAGCTGTTCATTCCACTGATGTCCTCATAGATCGTTTATCTTGTAGTTATATACTTGAGTCTGTGTGCTACTTGTGTGTATCGCTATCACTCTCATTTTATCTCTCGCCATTTATTATATCATTGGCAGACCTACGTCTTCAAATAATTTCCATGGGAGTGGGATCATCAATTGACCGGGTCTTTCTTAAACGAAAGCAGAACGACATTCCAATGGCGTTTCATCCGCATTCATCAATCATAACAATGTTCTTCTATATTATTATGATCTGATACATTGTCTGTAGATCATTCTTAAAAACAACAGGCCATATGATATTGTGTTGGCTTATTTTGGTTCAGGTATCTGAAAGTCTGCACAATCCCCCACGACATTTTATCATAGCCCCACAGATGTAGATTAAACATCAGTACCTCTCGGACCCTCGAAATCAGTTTATACTTTGAATAGCAATATGCACTCTTAACTTCTCGCACTTCTTACATACAAAAGTACCACCAAATTACCCGAGGAATTCTTTCGAGCACTTACAAATGTCGAACTTATATGCCCACAGAGAGGAGCAAAACAATCAGCGATTTGACCAGTTGGCCCAGACTTTGCAACAATTCAGAACGACAGTCGACAATGACATCCACGGCACTGTCACGCAGGATATGCTGACGTTGGATCTCTTGAACGACAACTTCAGTCAGTTATGGACAAAAGTCAAGAGAACTAGCGGAGACTTGAGAAGCGTCATGAACAGAAACGCCAGCTTGACCAGGATTGTTTTCATCATCTTGCTAATATTCTTTTTGCTATGGACTGTGGCTAAATTGAGAAGCTAGATCACCGGCAATGTTCGCCCCTGACGTTGCTTACTACATGAAGAGAAACTCTAGAACTGGTTCACCACATCAGTGCCCAACCTATAATTACCGATAGCCTTTCCCCAGTTGACCTTGGATTTGGTGACGGGCAATAATCTTCTCAAGTTCTTGAATGCGTTCTGGTTCAAGGTATTGAACTCCTCTATGATTTTGAGTGTCAACTTGTTCTCGAAGTTGTTGATGAAGTTCACAATGCCGGAAGAATTGAACGTGGCGGAAGTATCCTCGACAGCCTCCTCGAAGTTGAGCCGCACGTTTCCGTCTTCATAGTAATGAATGTCCAACTTCACGGAACCTGAAGTTTTGCCAGTAGCGCTGAAGGTGTAGACAGACTTCCAGCGGCCAGTGTAGAAGTTCTCCTTATTGACTTTCTGGCCAATCAAAATGACAACCACTTCGTCGGCGGAAATAGGAACAACTGTGAAGCTGAACTCAGATGGATAGTGATCTTCTCCATACAGCTTGAGATCTTTAATTAGCTGGTCGTAGAAGCTTGGGTACGATACCGAGGGCTCTGCACTTTCAAAGTCGATTGCTCTGTTTGTTTTCAAGTCGTAGTTGAACTTTTTCTTGGTCACATAGTCCCAGAACTTGGTGGAGTGTGCATCCTTGTTGTACTTGCTGGCAATGTACTGGCCAGACAAGACAATGCCGTTTTCCTCCACGTATTCCTCAACTGACTTATTGATAGCTGAACTGCTTGAACCAGGTACAATTGCAGACAAGTCGCGCACCACGTCATTTAGTTCGCCAGCTGGAGCGGTCTTTATGATCAGCGAGACGATATCATTTAACTTGACTGACATTTTGGTGATATAGACTTGGAGTTTTAAAGAGAGAGATTCAGGTATGTTGAACTCCGTTTTGAGTGGGCCATTATGCAGGCGATAGTGAATGAATGAAAAGGATAAGTCAACGGTAATATGGTTCTGCTATGGGGGAATTTGATTTATGAGTTTACCGGGTAAATATGTGTTGGATTTTAAATGGATTTTGAAGTTTTTGTTTGTTTAGGTGTCTTTTGTGATTTTTGGCATTGAAATAGAGGACTTTGTATTTTGTACAGTTGACAAAATATACCAGAAAAGTCACCATCTTTAGTCACTCTGAAAATTTAATATCATTTTAAATTTTCGAATGCAATCCCAAAAAGTTAGAAGAATTCCTTCATTTATGTATTAGTAATGCTTAGTATAATTTAGAGAGGTACTTGATTACTCAATGAAAAGTCAAATACCAAGACATACCTGGAGGAAAACAAGTGGTGAGAAAACTCTTGCTTGAAAGTAAGTATCTTGTGAGCATAAAGAGCTTTTTTGATCGAAGAGGTAGTTACCCATATCCGCTTCTCAGAAATTATAAATATATCAACAGTTCGTTGAATCAAGATACATGTACAACACCTATGTTCAGGACGTCGTCTTCAGAATCATTTGTTTTGATTTGTGGGCTCGGAATTTTGTAAAGCAACAAGACAATAGAGGATTTAAACGCTAGCCAATTTACGTCAAGAATATTGAGCAAAGAGGGTACTCTCAACTGTTGAAATTTAGAGCGAACACAGTGTGTAGATGCAGCCAAGAGGGGAATACCCGTAGGAATGGGCATTTTCTAAAACAGCCGAGAGTATCCGACAGCTTCACAATTAAGCAATACCATTTTCATTGGTTTAAAAGAGTAATTTGAAGCCATTTCATTTACTGGATAAGTGATTTTCAGTATTGCCGCCGGGGAAAACTTTGACTAATAGTTTTGCATCTGTTTGAGTAAAACCATCATTCTCTGAAAGAAAAGAGGAGCTAATACGTTTTCAGTGCTAATAAGACTACTCAGTTTATTAAACTGTGATTTAGGTAAGAATCTTACTCGTGGCGCCAAAAGCAGAATTTTGAAGCTTTAGAGTGTAATTCTCCTCAATAACGGGATCTAAATTTTCTGAAGCTCCCTCCGTGTCTGAATTTGCATCGAGGGTTATAGTCTGATAATCATGCAAATGAATTATATCGTCTTTGTCTTGCGAATACCCGTACAGAGCTATCGTGAAGTTGAAAGCATCTAGAGGAGAAAGGAAAAAAGAGTTCAATGGAGCATCAGCAAAATTCTCCTTCGTTTCGATTTCGAGCGGGTTCAATTTAATCTCATCATCGAGAATTGTATCAATGTATCCTTGGAGAGGTATTGGATTCTCTTGTTTGATGGCACTCAGGTCGGAGTGTGGGTCAGCTTTCGCCACTGACACTCGGTGAAATGCTTAAGCAAAAGTTACCATTAGGGAAAGTTGTCGTTTCTAATAATCAGAAAAGGATGAGCAATGTGTAATTAGCCTTTCCAAACCTTTATTAGAGCACTTTCAGTCCCAATTAATTATGTGAACTGTGATTGACTACGAAAAAGGATGGTATAAGAAAGTACGCAATTTAGCAAATTCCTGCCATGCTAACAAGCACTCGGGTTAACAGCTACAATTTAGCGCAGATTACTATTTCTTTATAAGCAAGAGCGAGAAATTCGTTCTAAAGAAAAATTGTGAGATGAGGTAGTGTTGCAGATTGATCTTAAATACGTCAAATCATAGATTAATTACGGGTGATCACTTGCATTTGATGGGAATGTCAGTGGCTTCTTTTCGCATCCCAATGCTGACCACCCATATCATGTGTAGAAGATTCCATGCTGCGTACTAGGTACTGTTAATGACTATAAAGGAGCAAGCATGTTAGATTGATTTGCCTGAAACAGGAAATCATACGAAAGGGGAGGAGCTCATATTCATTGCTAGTTATCAACTCAAATACTTATGATAAGTGGAATGCTCCAGCACCTTCAGTGATAGCATGTAAAAGCTTTTCTCTCATGGTTTCTTCCAGCGAGTAGTCTGGAATCTTAAGATAATTGGCACACGTCATGACTGAAGGTAAGTAGTCGTCCGATGTCAATCCATCTTCTGGCCGCTTCTTGACAACGGTAAACTCCGGTCTGATTGCTTTGAAACCACCAATTGGAAGCTTGGGTGAGCCTGTCAAGAACTGTAAGAACTTACGACGTTCAAGATCCGTTAAGGAGCTCAAGACATTAATGAGCCGCTGGATTGCAATCGAGTCACGGTTGTATCCATGATTAGCCTTGATTGCGTCTGTCAATGTTTCTCTTGACCAGTCCTCTTCACTATTACCGAAGATTTCAGTAAGCTCATGAGGTGAGAAAATGGTTAATGAACTAATTGGGAACACTTTGGAGAAGCCTTGCATGAATGCTTTCACCTGATGGATAACTCCACTGAACACTGTAGCTTCCACGACCATCTCAATATAATTTTTAAGGTTAGCAGAGGTTACTGCAACCTCTGCGCCATTCGGAATTAATTCATACTTGGGGAATCCCGGTAAGGCAAACGACAAAGAAAGGTCTTCAACCGTGACACCATTGATACTGCACTCTGAAGAGCTATCCTTCTGTAAATATTGACAAAGGTGATTAATTGAAGATGCAAGATTTGGGTCGACCTCTCTAAGTACTGAAATAGAGTGTAACAAATCGATCTCTCCCGTGCGTAATCTGATAGGATTGAGACCTAGGCTCTGAATCAACTTAAGGAAAAGGGTATTGAACGAAAAGTCAACTATTCTGGAGTCAAGCAATGATCTGGCAACGAACGTTCCCAAAGCTGAGAAGAGGTAAAGCATTTTCTTTCCGTTTTCACTTTCGATCTGTGCTCGATCCATAGGCCTAGGGAAAAGCCCTCTTGAAGACACAACAAATTCATCATCATCATCAATGCTCTCATCTCTCCACATGCACAAATTCCTCTTGCAGAACTCTTTCGATACTGACGAGTAGAACTCCAATGTGGGCCCAAGTCCAGATCCAACTTCGTCAAAGTACTCAAATTCCAAAACCCCTGGCGAAGATCCGTACAACTGCAAAACTTTCAAAGTACTTTGAAGAATATGATTTCTTGAAATTCTCACCTTTCTTCTCAATGGTCTTCCAAGTTGCAAACCATTCAAATGATTGCTTGCATAGGAATTCCTGTTTTGTTCATCGAGCTGTTCCTGACTTCCGCGTATTTGCCAATTATGAATCAATCGAGAGTATCCAAACGAGGTGCTTTGCAAAAAGAACATTCTAGTTTCCAATGGGAATATGAATGGATATCTTTTCGTAAGGAGAATGCTCCAGTTTGGTAAGGTACCGCTTGCAATAATTAATGGTTCCTCGAGCTGTCTGTTCAATTTGACAGTTAGTTTCCAGTTCATGAATTTTTCTGGAGCCAAAGCAGCAAATGAGTTATCTACCATATGTTGATTAAATGAAAACAAAATCTTTAGAAGCTTGAGAATGGAGCTGGTGGTAGATTCAAGTTCCTCTAAGTCATTTTCGTAGTTGATGACTTGCAACCGAGGTTCGGCCTCACTTGAAGAGTCCGCACGTCGGTAGGTAATCGTATGCGCTTTTAGCCACACCTCCTGTGGCTCCACCTTGTTAGATTGCTTCTCATTTTGTATAGCATGGTATATTGCTCCGTAAATGGTAGTTTCAACGGGGATTGGATTGCCGTTGATAGAAAATTCAATATTTAACGAATCCGCCCCATTCTTGGTTATTGAATCAGACTCCTCTTCGAAGTCATCATCACTGGCCTTCAATGGGTCGACCAGGGCTTTGGTCACCTGATCATGGAACATAAACCTTTGCTTTAAGAATGCAACAATTGATTTGAATGTAGCAATCGAATGTACAGAAAGTGTGAACAGTTGCAATTGAGGGGGTATCAAGGAGTCGCTTGCGTCCGCAGCAACCAATTTCAATTTTATCTGCTTCGTCATAACAGCCGCATTGTTAACACTATTTAGTGCATTACCGCCACTAGACACGATCTCAAACGATTCTGATCTAGTCAAGGAGTCCTCGAGTAAATCAACGAAGCGGGTCAAGGAATCGAGGTCATCGTAAAAAACCTTTAAGAAGGAAGATGTACGAGGTGTCACATGGCTTGACACAAACTGCTCATCCTCAGCCAACACATAGCAGATTTGACCTGTGATTCCCAGAGAAATGAGCTCGAAGGTTGATACAGGATTATTTTCAGAGCAAATCGTCTCTTTTAACTTGAGCCATACCGACTGCCATTGCTCGTATGTTGAGTTTTCTGATTTGGTCAAATGTTCCAAAGCACTCAGAAGTTCACCTAAACCACCAGAAAGTAAATCATCGGACTCGCTCAGATTCTGAATCTCGGTGTGGAGAGCTTCCAATTTGTGACATGCAATGCGCAACTCTTTATAGGTTTGCGAAGTTGTGAGCTTGTACTCGTAGTCCTTGGTCAATTCCTTGTCGACATATTTGTTGTAAAACGCACTTGTGAGGTTAATAGTAGTCCTGCGATCTGTATTTTCGTCACGGCTGTTGAGCTTTGCTACCTCTTCTTCAATAGATGCGATATCGGGATAGATTGATCCAAGAACTTTCAGGATAGCTAGAAGGTCACTGAAGAATCCTTCTTTCTCAAAATGCACCATCCATGAATTGTTTGACTTACAAAGCATTTTCAGTGCCATGCCTACAGCACTCAATAGAAGCAAGTCATGACGCAAAGCTCCCAAAGGTTGTTCCAAGCTAAGGAGCTTGTCTGGCTCTGTCTCCAAAAACTTCTTCTTCCCATTGGTTATAATGGAGGCTAAAATTGCAGTAAGTTCCTCGATACCCCTTATTCTTGAAAAGTCCTCTCCTTCACTAAAGGAGATAATTCTCGAAATGTCGATAAGGACATTCCTTCTGATTTCATGGTCCATAGTAGCCTGGAAAGAGCGCACTAAGACAGGCCAGACATCATTGACAAACGTTGAATACTCGTGGGAACATTCATTACGGTATAAGGCCGCTCTTTCTATGTTGATTTTTGTCTTGACCTCATGATCCTTGTGACTGGAATCAAGGAATGGAGTTTCATTGGGCTGGTATGTAATGGGCAAGAGGCAGCCAATTAAATGTAGGAAATGGGATAAAAGCTCTTTAGGGGATGCAATAAGAGCCTCAATAGACACTTGCTCTGATTCGGAATTGTCACTTTCTGAAACTCCTTTGTGCGACCGGTGCTTCTGATCATCAGACCGCTTGAACTTGCTCAAGGCATTTCCAATAAAGCGGCCCGTTCGTATCTTGAGCAAGAGCTGGGAAATTTTCACTGAGCTCGACGCCACTGTTGTTAACGATTTGATCAATGATATGTTAGATTGGTACTTCAAACCCAACTCAGTGCTTGATGGGTTGCATGAGCTACAAATGACTGTGGCCATTTGCGTAAGTATGCTCTCGTTGAGGAAGAGCTGCTCGAGAAAGTCTGGTCTCATCTTGTAGCTGATGACGATTCTGGAGATAGCCAACCATGTGTTTTCCAAAACCACACCATCAGTATGGTTCTCAGCCACTGCAGCAAGCTTGGCGAACTCTTCAAGCACCATGCTAAAGTGTGCAGTTGGAATATTGGTGCAGGCGTTGGCAACAACCGTCAAGCATTTTCTTTGTGCATGAATGGTTAGGAAGTCGAGATTCTGCAAGCATGCCTTAAGGCCGTTACTGGAAATGATCAAAGAATGGGAGCTGGGCTCCCGCGACATCATCTCAAGGGTCTGGAGCGCCTGCTCTGTCAAGTCGATGTATGTGATCTCCAATAAAGTGTGCACAAGCACTTCCACTGCATCACTATTTAAAGCATCATGAATGAAGTCCTGGTTGACCTCAATGAAATTGTAAAGACATCGGCATGCAACAAGGTGGAGTTCCAAGTCGTCCAGCAATTGTGGATCTTTTAGGATCCCCACAAGCGCTCTGGCCATCTTATTTGGTGAAATAACTCGCTCTGCAGTTATTCCGTTCATCATGAGCAACCTCTCCAGCAACTCGTTAAGCGTCTCCAAAATGAGGTAAGTGTCGCCCCGCTGGTTCAAGTTGTCAATCAAATTGTCGTATTCCGACAGCTGCCGCTGGAAGGGAGAGCCTTCCATGCCTCCCACAAGTCTCTGCATGACGTCAAGAATGCTAGAGTCTGGAGCTTCTCCGCCACGCTGCAAGAGGTTCCGAAGAAGAAAGGAGCCGTAGGGCGGTGCCTCATGATGCGGATCGTATTCGTCGTAATCTTCACCATCATTTTCGTCCTCGTCTTCGCCTTGATCTTCTTCATTGTGCAAATCCTCGTCGTGGTCGACATGCTCGTGATCGTGATCTTCATCCGCATACACTTCATCATCATTATTTTCCTCCGAATTGTCGAAATTCACAGACACAAGGCCGTTCAGATGGCTCTTTTCAGTATCACTATTTTCGGAATGGCTGGAGGCATTTGCCTCCCGAACACCGGGTCCTTCTCTCTGTCTCTGTGCCTGCAAACGGCGACATGCGATTTCTGACAAGTTCTGTAACGACTCCAATTCATCTGAATCTGCCGAGGCCGCCATGGTATTGTGTATATTTTCTTAGTAAATTAAGTTTTTGTAATATCAAGGCCAGACAGGTAGATTCCACTCCGGCAGGTCACGTGCGCGTATTCGCAATGAAGGGTAAAAAAGCCGACCTTATCGCCTCCATAATATTTATCATAATCGCGAAAAAGGAAGGATTCCACCTATAGGCAATTATAAGGTTTGAGACAATTAGGCATATTTCGTGTCCATCGTGTGGGAAGAGTAGCGCATGGAAGAATATCGAATAACTAATTTGGACTGATTTTTTATTTCTTTCATTCCTTTTAATTCCCCCCCAAACGTTCGGAAATATGTTATGCTCCACTCAGAAATCAGTAAACAAAGAAAATTAAATCAGAAACCGCTGTTTAAAGCCCAAGTGAATTTACCTCACAATTGTTCCACAATAAGTAAGACTAGAAATCGCTAATGGCTCGCCAAAGAAGGCTGAATACGTCAGATTACTTGACTCTGTTCAAGGAAATTCGACCCACTGCATACTCCCCCACATAGTTGCTTATCACTCATTCTCCTTGTAAATCGGAACATACGTTAGCGCCAAGCTTAATTACTCCGTCAACGAACATATTGCATGCAGTCCGCGTCCGTGTGCAGAAAGCTATCACCTTGACTTATAACGGATGGCGCTGGATATGGTTTCTATAATGCCAATATTGAAAGATTCAGACTAGTCTGCCCATTAGACAATCACTTAGATTCATTTTGGACATCTGTCCTTAATTGTTTGCGGGCATTGCAGTCTTGCTTGGAAGAGGATCCCCCACACCGCGCTCCACATCAAATCTGATGTAAGCGCTCCCCAGGTGCCTCCACCTAGACTGGCAAAAATACCACTCCAATTGCGGAAAGGCTTAACGTTGATAATGCCACTCCGGAAACAAGGTCAAAGAGAATCCGAATTCGCTCGGCGAATCAACTGATACTTTGTGAGTATTTTCGTAGATCGCCCTAGAGATTCTATACGGGTGGATCGCCAAAGATTGCAGCACAATGACACTAAAGAGATGATCTTTATTTTATCCGGGTTCTGAAATATGTCTTCTATGTAATTTGTAGGTATACACTAGCTCCAGGCGGTGCTTGTTAGGAGATATAATTCATTGTACTTCCGATGCGCCGTGCATACAACTCTGCATTGCAACATCTGTTGCAACACCGGTTTTCCGCGATCATGGAAGTCCCCGGCTCCCCCTCCACACAATTGTGGATCATTCATCTGGACATGAACCAAAAAGCTTCCTACACACAAGAATGGAAGAAACTTGCTGTACGCACCAGCAGGCGGTCACGGCTGGCGCCCGGATATTTTCACACTGGTGCATGATGCATGGTATTATCCTCCACGCTGCCCCACCACCGACTTCTGCAAATGCAATAAGTCGCCCCCACATTCCCCACGTCCCCCACAATACTTCGACTCTTTTGGAACAAACGCATTGTGACACCAAATTAAGCAACAAAAAATTTAACAAACAAAATCCATTATAAAAACCCATTAATACCGGACATCTGTCACTTCTTTCGATCCCGTTTCTCACTCATTTTATATTTCTATTACATATTTATCATGGACAAGACTGACGTTGAGAAGGCTGAAGTTTCCTACGTGGAATCTAACAATACGCCGCACCAAGTGCCAAAGCCACAAAGTTTGCAATCATTCACTGACGAAGAGATTGATGCACTTCACAAAAAGGTCACCAGAAAGGTCGACATCAGATTGCTTCCAATGTTGGTGCTTTTGTACATTTTGAATTACTTAGACAGAAACAACATCGCCAGTGCCAGATTGGGTGGTTTGGAAGAAGACTTGAACTTGCACGGTAACCAGTACCAGACATGCATTTCGATTCTTTTCGTGGGTTACATTCTTATGCAAATTCCAGCCAACATGTTCTTGAACAAGTTCAAAAAGCCTTCCGTTTTCATCACCGTTATTATGGTCTCTTGGGGTACTGTTTCCACCTGTACTGCTGCTGTACAAGGATTTGGAGGTTTGCTTGCTATTCGTTTGATTTTGGGTTTCGTTGAAGCTGGATTCTTCGGCAGTGCTCTTTACATCTTATCATGTTGGTACACCAGAAAGCAGCTTTCCTTGAGGAACTCAATTTTGTACTCAGGCTCTTTGCTTTCCGGTGCTTTCTCCGGTCTTATTGCTGCCGGTATTATCGACAACATGGACCACCTCCATGGTTTGAGATCTTGGAGATGGTTGTTTATCGTTGAGGGTGCTATCACCGTCGGTATTGCTCCAATCGCCTACTTCGTCTTGCCAGACATGCCTCACAACTCCAAGATGTTGACTGACCTCGAAAAGGATGTTCTCTTGTACAAAATTCGTTGTGAAACCGGTCAAGATGACAGTGATAATATCAATGAGGAGTCCTACTGGGGTGCTTTCAAGTTGTGCGTCAAAGATATCAAGGTCTGGGCCTGTGTGGGTATTCTTTCTTGGTTGGTTGCTGCTGCCGGTGTCACCAACTTCTTCCCATCTATTGTCAGTACTTTGAACTTCTCTCGTGTTATTACATTGTGTTTGACTGCTCCTCCATATTTGCTTGCTGTGGTGTCCACGTTCCTTTGGGCTCGTCATGCTGATAAGACGGGTGAGAGATTCTACCACGTCGTAGCTCCCTTGATTCTCGCGTTGGTATCATTCATCATCGCTGTTTCCACTTTGAACACCGGTGCCCGTTACTTCTCCATGGTGATTATGGTGCCATCGCTTTACTGTTCTTTCACCACTATTTTGTCCTGGATGTCCAACTCCTGTCCACGTCCTCCATTGAAGAGAGCCATTGCTCTTTCTTTAATGAACTGTTTGTCCAACTCTGCATCTATTTGGAACGCTTACTTGTATCCAGCTTCCGCTGCTCCACGTTACGCTCCGGCATTTATTTGTAACTGTATCTTTATCGGTCTTGCAATTGCCTGTGCTGTTGCTTTGAGATGGAGATTGATTATTTTGAACAATAAAATCGAAAACGGTAGCATGGACTGGGAACACGAATTGGGTAAGGGTAACGACGGCTCTCAGGTTAAAGAGGACTTCAGATTTTTGATTTAAGTCTGAGTTTATATCCAATATTTCATGAATAAACTATAATAACGTATTAATTATCGCTGTTATGACTTAATTTTACGAAGTCATCGACACTATTTGATCGTACAACTGCCTTTTCAAAGACGATATAGAGAGATTATTTCTGCTTTGCAAATCAAACATCTCGGGCTTCAAGGCTATTTTCGATAACGGCTCGTCGCCCGGATCGTGGTATTGAGAGAGGTACTCATGAGTGAGTGAAGTAGTGGCATCCGGCCGGCAGAGCGGATTGAAACTAAGCAACTGGGACATCAAGTTGAGTCCCTCTGAGCTTACGGGCATATCGCCGACCCGCTGAAGTCTTCTTGGATGCATGTTCACGAAGTCCGGAATATCTACTGGCTGGTACTGTGGAAGCAGCTGAATATAAGTCCTGGCTCGAAGCAGCTTGATACAGCTCGAGTCCTCCTCTCGGGGAGTACCTAGAAACTTGAAGATAAGTAACAACTGATCTCTGTAGTCTTTTCCGGGAAATAAGGGGATCCCGAGGTAGAGCTCGGCCATGATACACCCAACAGACCAGAGATCCACTGCAGTTGAGTACATTGACAGCAGAAGCATGATCTCTGGAGCTCTGTACCATCTTGTGGCTACATACTCTGTTAATTGGTTCTCCAACAGTACTGACAGCGAGTAATTGGGAGTGAAAATCCTGGCAAGACCAAAATCACAGATCTTCACCTCACAGTTATAGTTGACTAAGATATTAGAAGGTTTCAAGTCTCGGTGGATGACATTGGCACTGTGGATAGCTTTCAAGCCTCTGATGATCTGGTAGATAAAGTATTTAATATGTTGATCGGAGAGAACCTGAGTGTGGATAACCTTGTACAAGTCCATAGGCATATACTCTTGTACCAAGTAGACCTCATTGAATGTGTCAAAGTCCCTTGGTTTCTGTACATCGTATAGACCTATAATGTTTTCGTGGTCACTGAAAAATCTTAGAAGCTTCAATTCTCGAATGGTTCGGAGACACATCAACACTTTGCCGAATGGCTCAATCTTTTTAATGGCGACGGTCACTCCAGAAGGTTTATGTATGGCTGAACTGACAATTCCATAGGCACCTTCTCCCAATACTTCCTTCATTTGGTAGGACCTGCTAATATTGAAAATTACATTCTCTGACTTTGACATAGTTATCGGTTATATTCAAGTTTACAGAAGAGAAAGTGAATGTTGCCATTATGAAGACTTTATTAGGACAGTGATTCGATCCCTTATGCAAGGTCAACTGAGAGTGTGTTTCAGACTTCAAATTTGAAACATGATAAGTACATAAGCAAGAAAATCGGACCGAGGTTTAAGCAGCCAAGAAACCGGGAGCGGTTGGGATTCTGATTAGTTTATGAACTGCTTCGGAACTCCTATTCCTTGAAACATGACGGCGATCCCGCGATCCAATGTGTATTTCTGGGTTTTATAGAACACCCACACATTCCTTCATGTATACTAATTACCACCATAAACAGGTGAGAATTGACAAATCCATGAGCCTGAATTGTCCAAATTGGCTTTTAGCTAATAAAACTGACTGACGTAATTTAATTTCATCCTTAGAATTTTGCCAACCTTCAATACGATCGAAGGAGACTATTCTACTAAGACTCTTTGTATTTTTTTATAGAGGCATAGTTGTAAATCCTTCAAATGTTTATTGTAACCCGAGAATTCATCAAGTAATGTTATAAATTACTATCTAAATTACGCCTATTGAAGATAAAGAACAGATAAGGCAACTTGTCCGAGTGGTTAAGGAGAAAGATTAGAAATCTTTTGGGCTTTGCCCGCGCAGGTTCGAATCCTGCAGTTGTCGCCAATTTTTTTTGATTTATTTTACTATTCGTCTAACTGTGCGAGAATGTAGCTTTTATCGCTACGAATTATAATCACGTGATATTATTGACACTATCGTATACCAAGAATCAATTTAAGTTTAAACGAATCTCATTCACTAGCCAGATTCACTATGAGAGAAGGAAAGGTCGCTGTGATAACAGGAACAAATTCCAATCTTGGATTGAATATAGCGCTCAGGCTCCTCAACGAGATCTCTCCAGAGACAAATTTGACCTTGGTTGTTACATCACGTACCCTTCCTCGAGTAAAAGAGGTGATCACGACTATAAAGAATTATGCCTTGGAGAAATTGCCCCACAGAACCGGGTTTCTTGAGTTCAATTATATCTTGGTAGATTTTACTGATATGGTTTCAATCTTAAGTGGATTTTACGACTTGAACAAGAGCTTTAAGCACATCGACTACGTTTTTATTAATGCGGCTCAGGGTGTCTACAGTGGAATTGACTGGGTGGGTGCTTGCAAGAGTATAGCCACAAACTTGCTTGATGCGGTGACTTTCCCAACTTACAAGATTCAGCGCGTTGGAGTGAAGTCTGGCGATGGTTTAGGGCTTGTGTTTCAAGGTAATGTATTCGGACCATACTATTTCATCCACAAGATCAATCCGCTTCTTAAAGGAGGCGGAAAGGTTGTGTGGATCTCCTCTGTCATGGCCGAGCCCAAATTTTTGTCTTTTGATGATTTGCAATTAGTCAAGTCTCCTGACCCTTACGAAGGTTCCAAGCGACTCATGGACTTGGTTCACATTGGTGTCTACAAAAAGTGGAAGTCGCAGTACGATATTCTGTCATATGTGGTTCACCCTGGAATTTTCGTCAGTTTCTCCTTCTTCCAGTACTTGAATTTCTTGACATACTACGGCATGATATTACTTTTTTACATTGCCCGGTTTTTGGGCTCGAAGATTCATAATATATCCGGTTACACGGCAGCAAATGCCCCAGTGTCCGTCGTATTGAAAGATATGCCACAATCTCGCAAAATTTCCTCTTCTTCTACTGGTCTTGGTAAGGAATTTCTTGAGGAGAGAGAAATTGATCCAACTGGGGCAGAAAATGTTGTTGCATACATGGACGAACTCGTCGCAGAGTGGGATGAAAAGTTAAAGGATCAGATAAAAGAGACCAGAGTTCCATGAATGACTTTCGTTCTTTTTTCTAGCTTTGGGAATTTAAAGTACTTTTTCTAAGAAATCTAGGAATTTCAATTGTAGGGAGCGAGTTTTGAACGCAATTGTAAGTTACTGGCTGGTTGAAGGCTAAATTAGACTCATGCCATATCAAATTCAATTTTAAATGATAATCGAAGCCACAGAAACGCTTTTCGGATAGTCCAAGACTTCACCTCGTTGAGAATTACTCCCTACAACTCAATTGGAAAGGCCGCTCTGAATATGTATTGATACAACAAGATGCTCTTTGGCGTTTCATTGGTTCGCCCACTAGATCCTGTGCTCGAGACAGTGGCAGCCGCAACCTGTAGGACACTCGGATGTTTCAGCCTCCGCCTCTATGTCTTCAACAGACCACCAAGAGGCAGCGCAATGAGAATGTAAAACATGTTCACAGTTGGTGCAAATGACCACTCTTTTTGTGATGATTAAGTTACAAAGTCCACAGTATTGTAACTTGTTCCTCTTCCTTGTATTCCAAGCATTGTTTTTGGCCGTCTCAATAGCTGTAACAGGGGTCAATAACAGCTGGTTCGAACTGAGTGCTTTTCGGTACCTGAATCCGAAATTGCACATGTAAACCTCGGTGGAAATAGTAGAGTCCCTGATCTTTACCTCTTCTGGATAATTAAATTTCAAAATTTTGATTCTATGGAACGGTAAGCCCCATGAGTAAAGCATATCAGCGTATTGGTCTCTATAAGACCAGATCTTCTTTGGATCCAAGTCGTTCAAGAAAGAGGTCGAATACACATTTTCAAACAAATCGGCTTCAGCGACATTCTTCATCTCGATAGTAAAAGTTGGAGGTGAACGTAGGCGCCCTCTTTGAAGGGTGCCGTTGTTTAAACCAGATCCCTTCTTCATTTGAATGCTCCGGCTGGGTTTTCTAGAAACAATTCCTTTTGGAAATTTCTTGATGCCATCAAAAGACTTGGAAGTCTTCATGTTGGTTTGGTCCAAAGATGGGTAGCTCTCCGTGTGTGGGCTCGAGCCTGAAAACATCTTTCTGAAACTATTCACTTTGCCTGGTGATTCACTTCTCAATGGTTGCTCAATGGAGTTCGGAATCAGTCGCGAAAGCAGTGATTCTCGGCCACTCATGACGGAGTTCTTTCTTGACATCGGTGACCCCATTGGTGAATGGAGCAAATGGCTACTTTGTGTCGTAGAAGCTTCCAATTCAGGACTGATCAATCCATACTCTCTCATGGCTATCAAAGAAGGATGTGGAGGTAAAGCAGAATATGGCGTATGAATAGGTACACTAAACGCACCATTGACGCTGGAACGAACATTGGAGAGGTTTTCGAAAAGAATACACGATAACATCGCGAGCATTTGCAAATTGCCCTTCTTCTCAAAATAGTCGAAGAGTTCTTTAACAAGCCATGCATGGCCATATGGATGATTGCCCCAGTAAAACCTGCCATTCTCATCTCCGTTAGCATAAATCAGGTCCTTACCTATATCCGGAACATCGTTGAGACGAACATCTTTAACTAGAATCATCTCAACAATCTTCCAAACATTTGCAATTTCGCCATAGCCATACTGCAATGCAACATTGAAGTTATGTCTTGCTAGATTGTCTGGTGTATCTCCGAGAACTCTATAATCACACGCCAACTCATATTTGTCTGGAATCAAATGACTAAAATCAAAAATAGCCACAATGTTTTTGCTTGTCTTCGAAGACTTCTTAGACTTTCGTGTCACTTTCAGGTGGTTATCGTCATGGACCGACGATTTGTAAATTGATCCGGTGCCCTTCCCACTTATGGTTCTGTTAATTGAGCCTCTTCGGTGTTCTTGGGCCAAAAGTTTTCTTCCTAATCCAACAGATCCTTTGAACAAACCCGGAATACGCGACCTCGACGGAATGTCGTCTTCTAACATTTCGTCCCAATCATTTGAGAAGCTCATGTCGGATGAATCAGAGTTTGAGCTTTTGCTATCGTCATCTGAATTTGATTCTGAGCTGCTGGAACTCACCAGTTCTCTTCCATCGTCACCGGAGATATCTGAATCAGACTCCGAACCTGTCGATCCAACAGATTCATGATTATAATGGTGATGAGAAGACTTCAAACTGAATCCGCTTTCAGTAAACTTGAAAATATTGAACTTTTGGAGCGTTTTGTTTTCTGATTCATGATCGTTGCCCTTTGGAATGAAAAAGCAGACCAATTGACCTGTTCTGGACCATATGGCACCACATCCCTTGGGCACAGGGGTCGAATCATGCCTAATGTTTCCATCACTGCCAATGATATGACCCTGTTCCACTAGCTGAGAATTGTTCGCATTCTTTTCGAATTCGCCGCTGTTGGCTAATGTATCCTTTACCGCAGGAATAATGTCTCCATCATAATCATCTTCCTCATCAGCAGAGGCGGATGCGTCCTTCAAGAAGCCGGCAGCATTTTCATGCTGATCTATTAAATCGTCAACCCAACTCTCATTGCCAACTTCAATCGTGGCATCTAATTCAGACAAGTTCTTCACGCTGCTATTATTCGCACTTTCAAGCATCAAATTGTCATCTAGTTCAATCTTGTCACCAAGAAGGTATCTCAAGCATGGTTCCAAACAGAACTTGTTGTACTTGTTTGTGTAGAATTGAGCGATATTATCAAGATTTGTGAGCATTTCCTTTTTGATTTTCGAGGTTATTTCGTGAGTCTCTTCAATGTCGAATCGAATTTGATTGAACTTTCGCTGTTTGCTGGTACGTTTGCTGTGAGGTTCTAAGTCGACGCCTTCCAAGAAAGGATACATTTTTGGGAACTTTATCTCAAGACGAATGAAAATCAACTTCTGCTCCTGAGAAGCTTCGTTTGCTGCAGTCACTGAATTAATGTTCATATCCACAGTAGTTGTAACTGTAGGCGCATTAGTTGCCAAGGGAATTGGGCGAGAACTACCAGGTTTCGGTAAGAAGTTTGCGTTTGGAGTTGCAGTTTGATTTTTCGGAATATTTTGAGACGGGATACTGTGCCCATTTGTGGCAGTAGATGTGGGGATGGATTGTGTAGCCGGGGCTCCAGTCACCGGCACATTTGAGATATTTGTAGTGTTACTGGCAGAAGAAAAATCCACTGAGTCATTTATACTGTCCTTTCTCTCCTTCTCTTCAGGTTGTTCGGGAGGAGTTTGAGTTTCTGGACTTATAGGCAAGGGCCCTCTCAACGACAAGACTATGTTACCAGTAGACACAGAAATCTTTTCGAAACGGATCTTCGGGAATTTGTGTCCAACTATGCTGACTTCTTCACCAAGATTGGATGGACCATCATCTTCCACATTTTGAGTCTCGCCTCCCTTTCTTGCACTTGCTCTCCCCATTCTAACTCCAGAAATCCAGTTCAAATGGTTTAATTGCGAAGAGCCTCCTTGATGTTCTTGCGACTGTTTGATCTTAAAAAGTGCCCATGTCGATAGAATGTCACCGTTTGTCTCTTTAGCCAAGTCACCCAATGAAAGTGGTGGCTCAGTGGAATATGTGGTGTAGTTCATAGCAGTAGGCTTTTCAAGAGCTGCCTCCTCGCTAATTTCTGAGTCGGGAGTGCTAGCATGCGATCCTACTGGAGTCTCTGAGTCTTTATCGTCTGATAGCACTAATGATTCAAGCAACTTTTGATGCAGAGGATTGTAGTTCACCACGTCGTACAATTTTTCGTCATGTGGCCACAACTTCAAGTCGAAATCCAGCGACGACCAGGTGACCAACTGATATTCTTTCCATGAATGCTTGCTCTCGTAGCCGTTATATTTTTCATGCTGCGTACGCCAAAGGAAATCCTTGATGGACCCATTGTGTCCCTTGAACGAGTAATCGGGAATAGCATCCATTACACCAGTCTCGCCCAAGGACCTTGCCCTCTCATACGCTGCCTCGTAGTTGACAATGTGGACTGCGTCCCCACCGCCTCTAACAGGCATGATGCCGCAGCAATTGTCTCTGCCAAACGGTAGAGAGCGTGCCCGAGCTACCGGATAGTCTGTGTTTATGCTCACGGTAGGCTTCAACTCTCCGCCGCTGGTTGCCGAATTGAGATCCCAGAATTTCACGCTATTATCGTTGGCACAGGTGATCAATTTGTCGTTGCTGCCACTGAAGTCCAACCCGTTGATCTTTCCTCGATGGGCATTCTCGATCTTTAACAAAGGAATCGCTCCCTTTCTCGAGTCCCACAAGCAGAAGATGTGGTGATGACTCGAACATATCTGGTAGGAGTTACTATGGTTCCATTTCACCTGGGTAGCACCTGCTCTCCACTCGGCCCACTTCCCAACCGGTCTGCGTGGAGTACGCATGTCCCAACTGTACACGAAGGTATCGATGGAGCATGTGGCCAACATCTCTGGATCCAGCGGATGGAAGTTAATGTCTGTGATCGCTCGCGTATGTTTATGTAGCACGCTATGGATGGCATTTTTGGACGGTCTGGCCAAGTCCCATAGTAGAGCTTTCTGATTCGATGTGGAGATGCACCACGACGGCTTCGCTCCGTGGTGGGGCGACCACTGCACGTCTGCAACCTCCCATGAAGTAATGTGATGAAGCCAACGGGGTGCCGTGAACGGGTCGTCCAAGTCTATAATGAAGAGACCCCTTCTACCTGCTAGCACTGCGTCTCTGCCATTAGGCGATAGCGACATTGCGCCAATTGCGCCATCCACACGCAACGAGAGTGAATTCCAGAATGTCGTGGACTCGTACGGGTTGGCCATTGCAGACGGGTTCCCTGACTTTCGCGGGTATACAGTTTCTAGCTTTCGAAGTTATCTGACAGCCTAAAAGCTAGAGTTTCTACTCATATACCAGTACACCCGTACCTCTCCTGATTTCTTTAGGTTCAGCATCAACTAAGTAGATAACTGGGGAAGTATTTACAGAAAATAATTAGAATGCCAGACTTGGACAATATAGAGCCATCAAGGGAGTTTGACGATGATGAGCTCGATGCCGAATTCGACGATGGGGATGCTCCAGAGTCAGAGCTTCATCATGAGGAAAAGAATAACGAGATTAAGGAAGAGCCAATAACCGCTGCTTCGCTCCAGGAGCTTCCTGAATTGACCAGAAAGGACAAGACATTACTGGAAATGCTTGAACTCATGAAAGGCGAATTTGCGCCCATCATTCCGGACGCTGTGACCGACTACTACTTGGCTAAGAATGGTTTCGAGACAGCAGACATAAGGGTCAAGAGATTATTGGCGCTTGCCACACAGAAATTCATCTCGGACATAGCGCAGGATGCTTACGAGTACTCAAGAATCCGGAGCTCTTCGACGGTATACAATTCGTCAAATCCACAGACTAGAGCCAAGCAGCTTTTGCAAAGTCAGCAGTTTGCCAATCAGCAGAACAGCGGCAGCAACGGTAACTTGGAAGGTTCTGGTGACCAGCAGCAGCCTCTGCTGCATGCAAATAATGCTGGAAACCAGCAAGGCAAGATTGTGTTAACCATGGAAGACTTGAGCAGTGCTCTTAGTGAGTACGGAGTAAACACTTCGAGACCAGATTTCTACAGATAAGCACCAACTGGCAAATTAACAAACTTCGAATAATGCTTCCCACTCTATGGATGATTGCATTGAACGAGGCACGGTCAAATATAGTGACGTGCTTTGCTGGGGATTATGGCTTTCCATGTACAGTATTGACTTTCTAATAATACAAAATCGGTTTGGAAAAACAAAAATAGTAGAAAAATTCAATGGAGAAATCGAAACAAATTAGGAAGAAGGCATTCTTGGTCATTGAAACATTCACTTGATGGTCAATAGTGTCAGAATTGGAAGCAAAAACAAAAAAAAATATCGACAACTGCAGGATTCGAACCTGCGCGGGCAAAGCCCAAAAGATTTCTAATCTTTCTCCTTAACCACTCGGACAAGTTGCCTTGAGATGAAGAAGTTTATGCTACGTTACTACATGATGAATATAATTTTTCGAGAAAATTTTGGTGGAGCTCCCACTAGTGACACTTTTTCATTTGTAGTTTTTATTACCTTGCGCCAAACTAGCTCACTCAGAGTGTAAAAACTCTATGCCAGTTGTGTCTAGAATCTCCACAAGATGGTATGCTTCACTTCCATAAGCAATTCTCTTGTTCTCATAGTTTACAGTCTTTAAACTCATAGATTAACATGGCAAGAAAAGAAGTTTATTTTCTACAGCACCCATCCATAGAGAACTTGTTGAAGCTACCAAGATACAGAAAAGGTCATGAGGCATGAAATCGTACAATCACATCATAAATACTTACTTAGAGCTTCTGGATTAATCTTCAACCACTTGATTGAGTCTAGAGAAGACCAAGAATCCCTCAACAAAGTTCATAAAGGCCCAAATCAACTTGTTGGAAAGCGACATTCTGTATTTGGATGCTCTAGGCCAAGACACGGCAGCAATTTCAATCAAATGAATACCGTAAATGGTTGCTGCAATTGGCTTGATGTGCTTCTCAAACAGAGCATACCCATTGGCAAGTAATTGAGGTGCCTTAGCTGCAAGATAGGACAAGAAGCCATCTCTCAGAATTACACGCCTAATATAAGTCTTGTCGTAAAGTGTCACAGCGACAGCAGCAGCAAAGATGTACATTATGTACAGATCTACCTTTGCGGGCAACACAACCTTGTCCACCTTTTTGTGGGAGTAGCCTTGCTTGCCAGCAGCGTACTTCGCCATAGCAACCAATTTCGCCTTGATATCACCCATCTTGCCAACCTTGACGTTCTCATGTTCGGGGACCTCGTCCCAAACAAGCTTCAAATCACCAGAGCTGCCATCGTCTTTGTTGTACGAAAGTGCTAGGAACTCTTCCGAAACATCGGTGATAATGACCGAGTCGGCATCCACGGCAGAAGGTGTTTCCTTGCCGTATACTACCACGTAGTCAAGAAGAGCCAATTGGTGGTCTTTATTCATGTGGGAGATAATTCTGTGTTTTGGATCGCTCATTTTGGTGAAAGTAGCTGTGAATGTTAAAGTGGATGAGAAAACATGGCTTATATATGTAGCCATGTGACTTGTCATACGCCGCACATATTGCGGCGCAGTATGGAGTGGGTCGGTGCAGATATCGGTAATTGAGGGTGACTTTACATTGTAGTTTGCTACAATCAGATGGGACGAAGTCTCTTGTTAATGGCAAAATAGAAATTTTTTTATGGTTGAAAAGAAAGTTTAACTTTTGAAGGAATATGCTTGACACTTGTTTTTCGTTGAAAAGGAAAAATCGAAATCAAAAAGGAGATAGACACAATTAGTGTAAGTCTGCAGAGGCAGGTAAAAAGTGCGATTTCATAACTAAATTACTTCCTGACTACAAATTGGTGAGAATGACAAAACACAAGAAAAAATACTAAATGAGGGAGATCCATTCTGAAAGAAAAAGATCATGCTTCTTCATTTCATTTAAAGGCATGGAAACTAAATTTTACTTCCGAAACGGTGTTTCAAGCATATGGTAGCAGTACATGCTTCAGTAGCTCACTGAATCACACATTGACAGTTCCCCCTGAAGTCCTCACAGTACGGAGGGGGTGAAGACGTATTTCTTAGAAGCAAATATTGTAGAAACAAAGCAAACAGATTATTAAATAAAAAGAAGTAAAGGAAAAAATGAAAAGTAAGAAAATAGGACGGGAATAGCTCTGGCTTATTGATGTCAGCTAATAGGCTGATATTGAGACAGGGAGACATTGAATGGAAAATGATAAGCCTGCCAAATAGCCTCCAAATTCATTCAAACAAGTCACAATTCAAACTTTAGCCTCCATTATTTGTATCAATTAACGGTTTGTTAAGGCGCAGGGTCTTCATTAGCTATTCCCGGTAAGTGCTCGGAACATTCCTACAGATGAAGCGGCAAGTCGAATTGGCTGCGAAAAAAGCATCAGACGAAGTAGTCCACTGTGGAAAGAGAATTAAAGATTTTTCCTATTCGTCAGGAAACAAAAGAAGCAAGTACTGTCGACAAAATAATTATCATTTATGAGATTGTAGTAGCTTAGAGGAGGACTAATGCAGAGGTTCTGTTTTTAATGTAGGTGTGTTCTCAGTAACTCACGATAAATGCAACTAACAGCTCCCACATTTGTAGCCTTCCTTTTGTCTTTTCTACTTTATCGACTAGCTCTTCGCAGCAATTGTTTGCATAGGAACTACCCTAGATAGAGCAGAATACCGAAACTTGAGTGAAGTTTTATTCACATACTGAATTCTTGATAAGCAAAAATTACAATGTGGGCTTTCGCCAGATCCTTCTGGCAAGCTGGGGTTTCTGATGCCCCAGCATCAAAGATTACTATCTCCGAGATGAAAAGCTTGAGGAAAGTAAAGAAAGATGAAAAGAAAACCGGGAATCGTGAAGATGATGTAGCTTAATGTGCACTAGGAATTATCAAGCCTCCAAATTTCTTCCCCCAGCAGAAGGCGAAGAGAACACCCCGTTACACAAAGTTTAGGGAAGAGAAAAAGATCTCAAGGGGGGCCAGAAAGTTGAAAAATAAATTGAAGCGTCTCTCTAAATGTTTGTAATTGCCACAATTTAAGACCAAAGAACCGTTGGTTCTTCATTTCCCTGATTTCCCTGATTACCCAGAGCCTCCACTTTGGTCTTTTCATCCAACTTCTAAAGACCCTTGTGACTCTCTCTTTAACTTATACGAGAAACCCTATGAATCAAACTTGTTAGAAGATGTTATTTACATCGATTGGGACGAAGAAATAACGGTAATCAGTGGCTATATTCAAAGTCAAACCGAACCTTTGGCTTCAGACAATGTTGAATCGTTCATCACAGTGACCCCACCATCTAATACCGACCCAGAGAAATCCAATAAAGCTGTTTTACTTGAGAAAGTGCCAGCAAATCGTTCATCTCTTCAACTTACGCGATGGTCAAATATCTCCCCTCTTTTCAAGATGATAATGTTTTTATTCACCAAATTGTGTGAGTTCCAGCCCATTTTCTCGTAGTAATTAATAGTGGGTGCTTTTCAATTGCTTTCAAGTATATTTCAAATGCCTTTGAAATCACTATAAAGAATTTTGACTGGGTTGTTGACGCCTCTCACCCAAAATTTGTTCCACTCAAAGTGAGCCAACTCCACCTGTACGCTACCAAGAAGTGTGAGAAGATCGTTAGAGAGCATAGAATCTTGAAGATCTCTTCTTCTTCTTGTACTCCCTCTGTTAAGTGTGACGTGTCTGGTGTTATCCACTCGGATATTCCAAGATCAATTTACACCAAGAAGACCCAAAAAAATGCTCTAATTGCCAAAGATGAACCATCTTTGGCAATTATAAGATGAACCATCTTTGGACAATAGTAAATCAGTAAAGATGGTCCAGAATGTTAGCAGCAAAGTCAATGAAGTGACATGCCTTCCCGATGCTGGTGTTACTTCAGTAGAGTTACAAAACATTGTGCTGGTTGATGTTGAGCCGTGCTTAGCTCTTGTGAAGTACATTTCCGTTACGATGTCTTTCGAGTGCCAAAGGCAATGTTTTGTTTCCGAAGTAGCCGATGTTGAAGATGTTATCATAGAGGTGATCGATGATTTGGAATCTGATCCTACTGACATTAATGAGACTGTGGACGAGGAAGTCAACTTTGCGCCTGTAGGAAAGCTAAATGAGGATGACACTAGCGGTGTAACTCATGCTACACTGCTTTCGGTAATTTGGGCTCTAAGTATTTCACTGCTTTAGAGCAGTTCTCTAGTGCTGAAGCAATCTCGCACTTCAATAGCCAAGTACGCTTGGAAATTGAAGAACAGGACCAGAGAATTGTGCTTTTAGACTCCACCTCTGATTGCTCGTGGGATTTTGATGACCGAGAATGATGATAATTATGAGGATGACTTCGAAGCGAATTTTGTCGCTGCCACTAAAAAGTGGTTCCCAGACATGTCCAATATGCATTTGATGTGTGAGGGAGACTATTATGCTGAGGTGTATAATTCATCCCAAAATATTTTCGGCGGTGAAATTAGATCCCCATTCAGGAATGAGGTCTATGGCGATGTTGATTTCAAAAAATTATGCGAACCTTAATCAGGCCGCTCTCAATTGCAATCTGTCGGAAGATGCTAAACTAAGAGAAACGATGATCGATTTCATGTCTGTATCTAAGCTGGTTTTTGAAAGACTCGCTTATACCGTCAACAAGACTAAAGCGGAGCCACTACACGTAACTGTAGTTAAATGCTTAAACAATGCAGAATCGCTCACTGGAGCTTTAGACTCTGGTGTTGCTATTGCAAACAAGATAAATGAACTTGTGGGTGAGACCACAGGAACTAGGCTGTTTTTTGGTCTCAAAAGAATAGAAGACTCGACCTTAAAAGAGTTAATCAAATTCAGAAATTTGAAGCTTTTGCTTCGGAACGCAAGAACTCTGATTGAAAGTTCCAAAATGAGTCTACATAGGGATATTGACATACAATTTCGGCACATGAATCATCCTGCCAAAGCAGTGACTCAAGTGTTACGCTTCTACGCTAAATTTTCTGGATCATATTGCAACCAATTCAGGAACGTAAACACTGAAGAGCTTCACAGAAGATGTGGCAAAAAATACTTTCATGAGCACTGTGATGCTTTAAGTTTGAGCGACTACATGGATGCTAAGCTCAGACTGGATGTTACCCACGCATCATTAGAGCGGATGTTACCCACGCATTATTAGAGCATGGACACCAAGTGATGGAGGATTTTTCGGACCGGATGGCGGAGAAACTTGAGCGATTTCAAAATGATCTTTCTAAGTTAAATTTCCAGGTCAAAGGTGCCAGAATCAATTAATTATAATTCTTTAATTGTAGAAAAAAAACAACAAACAAACAAACAAACTGTAGACTTGCTCTCTATCTCACCTATTTTCCACAGGAACACTATTCCTGGCCAGACAGGATCGTGCCAAATTTAAAGCATGCGGGTTGATTTTAACTCATAATAGATATACTATCTCAACCTCCCTTTTCTTCTCACTTTACCAACTTTGAGTGAAAACCACTTCAAGTTGATCGAACACTTTTCGCAACCACACTAATAAAGCTACTATATCTCGCGATAGTGCAGCACACACCTCTCTACAGCCCAATAGAGCAAACTGATATAAGCCCACGATAGTGCAGCACACACTCAACACTCCACAAAAATAAACTCTCCACTCTTCACTATCAGCCGCATCACACCACAGTCTTCCAAAACGGCGTCATTACAACCGCCATTATTTTTTGGGCCGAGCGATCGCTCATTCTACGTGCACTCTTTTTGTGTGTAGAGTATCATGCGACTACACCACTCCATGGGGTGATTCCGCAAATGTTGCGCTTTAAGTGCATATTTATAGGGCCACGTCCAGGTTGAGATAATTTTTATAAAATCACCATTGAAAATGCTAGCCTCGCCTAGAAGAAAAAAAATCGGCCCTGAAGAAAATGACCTTCGCCATTGCTCGCCGAGCAATCGTATTCTCATGCGCCACCACACTTTGACCGACTCGCCGTTCTCGTATGTATGGTGGTTTGAGGAATTGATGGAGTACATCTTGACCACTCCATACAAAGATTTGGCGATGGTGCAGTTACTTCCACTCGACCACGATGAAGACTACATGAAGAAACTATACAGGTGCATGAATAACTGCACCATAGACGCTGACGGGAACAGACACTTGAATTCCGTGATACTAGATTCCGTTGACAATCTGATGCAGAACTATGTCCGATACCCATTGGCATGCGAAAACCTCGAGGCTATCAAATCGCATTTCGCAGCCATGATGGATCCATTCAGGTTGCTGATTTTCGAGCGCACCTTGACCTTCCACAAGCACGACTTTTTGGCTTTCCACAAGCTGCTCGAGAGCATGGCCAAAATATACTACCACACATTCAGGAGAGCCCCTTCGAGCGAGCTCATAGTGCAGTGGATGATGACATCTTTGAGCAACGACACCCTTGGAAACGGTCCAATTCTCAACGAGATCCAGCAAAATTGGGGCCATCTACATAGCAATCCTGAAGCCATTCGGCAGATCATACACAGCCATCTGCATCACAAAAAATACTACCACCGACACCCCACGGCTTAAATATACAAATGCAAGCAAATTCAGCATCAGTTGTTGACTCAAGCATTTCATGCAAGTTCTAACCAACTCCTTTCTAGAGCTTCTTCGAAATGGTTTGGGTCGGTCACATCTATGCAGACCAAGATAATCACTCTGATAGAAGATGGCGCCGTCGATTATCTCTCAAGCAGTAGAGGATGTCCCGTTCTTGCATTCGTCATTTATAAATGTACCACTAGAAGACTTATATGTAACATTTCTTGTAATTGCATGCGGGTAATAAATCATCTTGGTACTAGCTTTTAAGTGGGCCTTTCCTTCTGGGTTAGCACGACAAAGCATACTCGTAACAACGATGAGGAAAGAGTATACGATGAGCCTAAGCTCACGGTAAAGCCAGTCTGAATTAAAGTGGTGGAAAGCGGCAGCTGAATGAAAGGGAAATTCCGTATCCTTGTGTGACTTCTTGTTCGATTGAAGCTCCGCCGGAGCTCCACTCTGCTGAGAAAGTAACGAATGGGAAGTTTTTTACTTCAAGCTCGCCAGAACCAACTTCAAGTCGAACTTCAACCGTGGAAATGTCGGTTTTGTTCCGCATAAACCATGACCGCGATCTTGTCACCTTCGGAATGAACAGCAAGGATAGTGTTTCTTCGCTTGCTGATATTTTTCCAAAACGATGACCTTGTAAGTGCTTCACGATCATTGAAAGTCTCAAAGGTGAGAAACAATCTTCCTAGACGAACAGAAGCATGTATCCGAAACGTATTAGTTTGATGATTCCCAACATTTGAAAGAAAATTCCCCACCTTTTTATACTGATAACAGTGTGCTATGCTGCGTCGCGTAGAGAGCTACGAATAGCCTTTAAGAAGAGAATAAACTCTCCGTGCAGATTAAAATCACTTTCGATCTGCTTCACCTGTTCACTTGGTAGACTTGGGCTGGTCTTCAAGATTTCGTATTTTTCTTCTGCAACAAACAATTCACACCAAACCTCTTTGTCAATATCGTTGGCGTCAATGTTGATAAATTTAAACTTGAGTAAATCGATATCAACAGCCTCAATTCTTAAACCTGAGTACATTTCATACTTTGTGAGCTCTCCTATGTCTTTCGCCAGCTGCTCATTAAGATTTTTCTGCGAGTATTTGAGCAGCTCCTCAAGTTGTGCCACTTCCGTTTTCAATGCATCAATGTCGGCTTCTAGCGTCTTCTTGGACTCTGTGAGTGTCTGTAACTGTTCTTTCATTTCCTCGACCTTCGACTGTTTGGCCCTTAAATCTTCAAGCGTTTCGCTGATCATTTTCACCGTTTTTTCCTTTCTAACTTCGCTCGCCTCGATGTCACTCCGAAGCTTCTGAATTCTCCTTTCAAGCTCATTGACTTTGTTGATATGTTGCTGTTTGGAATTGAGAACTGACGATTTCTTTTCCAATATGAGATTATTGAATCGGAGCGAAAACGACTCCATCTGATTCTTCACATCTTCAAATTCTTCAAGAGGCAGCTTGTTGGCCTCGACTGCAAACATGGTGCTTGATTTGGGAGTAAAGTGGATTCAAGCTTTGTTTGTTTATATATCGTCGTGCATCACACATAAAGAGAGTAGCAACCGCAGTATTGACTCTGTGAATCTGAGAGATACTGATATATACGTGTACATTGATGGGGCTATGATAAAATGCGGTGGAAAAATTGTGCATACTTGCAGTTAGGTGAAACAAAATGGGCCAACTCGATGGCATTTGGACTGTTAGATTTGTTAGGCTTTAAGATGATCTACAGACATTCAGTAGACCATGTCAATATGCAGGAAATGAATTAAGATTCGTGTTTGAGGGTGAAACTCTGGCGAGATGTCGTTTCACTTGTGAGAAATTAAGACCAATCCATTGATGGATATCTCATCCATGGCAAAACTTTAAAAGGAGTAGATCTGCCATGATTTGGTAAATTCTCAGAGACAAAAGAAGAGTGATAAAATCGAGTAGCAGACAAACTCTAGTATACACCTATGTACCATAAGATAAACGATCTATGAGGACATAACGGCTGCGCAGAACAGCAGAAACTTGTGCAATTGAATTGTGACTAGCATCTAGGAACAATTATGATGAATTTTGAAGCGCACTACATGAGTTAAATTCATGCTATAACTGTTAATTCCATTCATGGTCTACTGCGTTGTCTGCAGATCATGAAATTCGAAATGTAACCCTTAAAACTCCCAATCACCCTCTATGTAACTTAGACTGCATGCTGTGCAACTAAATTTTTAATGATTCTGAGAGTCCAAGAGGTACTGATGTAAGGGTGCATCAGTGCAGCAATCATAAAATGCCGTGCGGGCATTTTATCAGACCTGCAGACAAATGAAATAAAACAAGCCAACTCTACGGCATTTGGGCCAGTTGGTCTTGTTGGGTTATAGATGATCATACGACTCTGAAGTAAATCATACCACTCTGCAGAAAGCTCTTATGATTGGTGAATCTGAGAAAAACGCCATTGGAATGTCATACGATGTTCTGGTAACTAAGATTCAGGCCATTGATGATCTCAAGCCATAAAAAGTATATAAAGACGTAGGTCTGACCATAATTGGGAAATGGTCAGAGATTGAGGGAGTGACACATACATATAACGAACAGACTCAAATATACACCTAGCAGAGTAACGATCTATATGACCATAAATGGAATTAACAGCTACTGCATGAACTTAAATTATGTCGTGTTGAATTTTTTTGAGCTCACTACTTGGTTCAAGCCCATGCAGTAGCTGCTAGTATTCATATTGTAATCAATCGTTTATCCTGTAGGTATATACTTGATACTATAATGATTATCCTTTTAATAACCTGTAGTTATCTTTGTTATTCTCTCTCTCTGTCCTTTATAAATATTTGACAGACCGAAGTCTTTAAATAGTTTTCCATTAATGAGATCATCAATGGACCGAGTCTTACATATCGAAACGTGGAACGACATCTCTACCACGTTTCACCCTAATAGATTAGCGTGGTATGATCTCTGCCATTTTTCAGAGATTATTCTCATGACTGACACATCCCAGCATAGCCCAAACAGCCCATTAAATCCTTAATGCTTATTTATGGTATTGGCATATTTTATTCCGCTGTGTGCAGATCTGTAAATGCCTGCATAGCATTTAGACATCAGTACCTCTTAGACTCTCAGAATCAATATGTCGTGCTATTCAATTTTAAAGCGCGCGACATGATTTAAGATCATACAGTAGCTGTTAACTCATTCATATCCATATAGATCATTACTCTGGTAGGTATATATTTGAGTCTGTTCGTTCTACGAATGTATCACTCTTCAAATTTAGTTCTCTCTGCCCTCCCCAATTGATGGGCAAACCTACGTCCTTAAATAGTTTTCCCTGGATGAAATCATCAATGGACTGGGTCTTACGAATCTATTGAGAGCAATATCCATATCGAGAAACAGCCGTGGAAACACATCCCTATTGGGAAACACATTCGTAATGCGTTTCACCCCTGAGTCATCAACTGATAAGAGACTTTCATAACGCCCCGATCACTCCTAATGTGATATCGGCCTTATTCCTTGTGGTTATCTGCAGGTATGTAAAAGAGCCTACATTCATTCTGCCTATACTGCTCTGATGTACCTCTATACATCAGTAACCCTCAAACTCTCAGAATCAATACGTGCGCTTTAAAATTCATCAGTACTAGATGAGACTTGAGAAGTAGTAGTTGTCAATGAACCAGATTTGTCGGCCGTTATAATTGCAACACCTGACTCAGTCTCCATGACACCGTTGGAGTAAGTGGTAGTCCAAGAAGTAGTGTATGTAGTCAATCCACTAACTTTAGTAGATGTGAATTGAGAAGTAGTAGTTGTCAATGATCCGGATTTGTCAGTGAGAGAAGTAAAGATAACTTTAAGTTATCAAACGGACAAGCCCATAGTCATTAGTATATACCTGCAGGATGAACGATTGATCTAATATGAATATTAGCAGCTACTGCATGAACTTGAATCTTGTCGTGCGCTTCTAAATTCATCAGTAAGAGTTTCAGCTGCACTCTGATCTGTGTGGTGCTTCAGTAGCCCTGAGATGTGCATTACCTCATGTAGTTTAAGGGAAGGATTGCACTCAAGGCAAAAATCCATGTATGTCATTTGAAAGAGTGGTTTTCTATTAGGTGTGTAGCGATTTACTTGAATTGTTACATAAACATGCAAACAAGCAGGAATTCTGTGCTAGCAGAGTCAATTCGGGTCTTCATCAGTTGTGTTGAGATCCGTGATCATCATAGTTTCTCACTAAAGTGTTAGGATTACCACAATAGAATCAAATTACCGAGCACGTTGGAAACACATGCGGGCGGGCTTAATCTAATACCTGCACACTACGGGCGAATGATGCAACAAAGGGAGGTAGCGGCTCGTCTGCATGGTGCATAGTGCATATGCAGCACCCATGCATGGATTTTTACTCCATTGAGCTGTAGGTTTACTCACGAAAAATGGCGGAAAAATTTCGAATTTTGCACTACTCGTTACCAAAATCGCTCATTGTGATTTTTCATATGCGGGATTGGGCCTTTTAAATTAGCAAAACTAAAATATAAAAAATTTGACCTCCGTTTTCTTAGAATTTTTGCATGTTGATTTTGGAACTCGTGCACGACTAACTTTGAATTCTCTTCTCTTCTCACGAAGTTTAACTCGCGGCGAGGATATTGAATTCGCAGGAATTTCTATGCAATCAGGCAAACTGCAATTCAAATTTGCTTACAAATACGGAGTGTAGGAATTATAAATGACAGTAACGACCATAATTAGCATAATTACTTGTTTAATTCGTAGCAAATTATTCGTGTAAAATAAATCAGGTTTCGGTCTCAGTTAAAATAGTCGTCATCAGATTTGAGAATTTGCTAAATAAGATTAACACTTCGAATTTTCGTAAGTTGTCTATGTGAACGACATTTGGACTATGATTCTTATGGACATCCTGTAAATTCGGAACACCCGTCGAAATTGCGTGCAAAATCTCGTTAATAATTTAAAGCAATTCGAATTCAAGTAGTTGCCAACGGGAAATAAGCCATTCGTGCCTTCTCTCCTATAATTCTGTGCGTGATGAAAAAAACTCGGGGTTTTATGGTGGATGCTAGATGATATGGATTTGTGCTCACTTCATTAACACCGTATTATCAAATATTTGTAGAACGATATGGACTACCTATATGAACACCTAATGATTCTTAAGGACACCACTGATAGACCACGGCTTGAGCAAGTTCCTTATACCGTGTGGCTAGGGGCGTCACAGCTGTAAAACCCACCTGGATTTTTACCATCATCGTTTTTGTTCCGCTTATGTTGCATAATAAGTATATTTCGCCCCTAGAGATACAATTAGGCTGAGAGAAGAGGAGAAAACTTCACCACGAAACTACCTCACTATGTAATACATGTAAAAAGCTAAAGAAATGTTGAGTAGATCACCCATTTCTCAAGCCATGCATCTGCATTGTTTAGTCGCGTTTGCCACGATGTTTTTTCTCCATGTTGTCCTGTAATGCCAATAATCAAGACACACTCTGACAGGCCAATCAATAGGTGTATATCCTATCAAGCACACCAAGACCGAATATCTTATCAATCTAATTACCACGCTCGTCGAATTAATGATTGAAGTTAAGAGGAGATACAAGCCTAAGGTAAGCCCATCATCGTCCGACCACACCAAAACTTATTAACAATGTAGGCTTCAAGATTCTCTACATATTCCAGCAATCGCAATGACGGTAACGTGAGTCGGAGGCTCCCTTGCAACAAGCGACATACAATTGACAAATCAAAAAAAGAAAAGATACGAATTCCATAATAAACGCTTCGAAAAATTGATCTAACTACCCTCTAACAAGCAGCGTGTAACTTAAAAACCATAAAAGAAGTCCTAAAAATGCAAATTTATCGAAAACTCAAATAAAATCAAAAATTGCGAAATTTGCCAGAAGTATCTAGTATCTAGTACCTGAAGCCTCATACGAGAGGTTAAAGCTGTACTCAAATAAAATAGGCACAAACAATTGCGATAATTGACCAAGATATCGAGTTCTTTGTACCCGAAGCTTCATACGACAGGTAAATGGTGTAATATTGGTTGGAGCTAATGGCAGAGCCAGAACCGGAATGTGTTGAGCTGCCAGATGTTACGATAACGGTCGTTGACTTTGGGACCTCCACAGTCACAACACTAGAAGTGTAAGTCAATGATCCAGAAGTAATGGTCACTTGCCCTGTTACGATGGCGGAATATGATCCCGTACACAGCACAGTAGTGGTGTATCCACCACTAATAGAAGCAAGGTGAGAAGTAATAGTGGTCAATAAATCGAATTTGTCGGTCGTCACAATCACAACTCTAGAATTAGTGTGTGTGACACCGTTGGGGTAGGTTGTAGTCCAGCAACTGGTGTACGTAGTAAATCCAGCAATAGATGCGAACTTAGAAGTAGTAGTTGTCAATGAACCGGATTTGTCGGTCGTCACAATCACAACTCCGGAGTCAGTCTCCGTCACACCATTAGAATTGGTTGTAGTCCACGAGGTCGTGTAAGTAGTCAATCCAGCAATAGATGCAAACTTAAAAGTAGTAGTTGTCAATGAACCGGATTTGTCTGTTGTCACAATCACAACTCCGGAGTCAGCCTCCGTCACACCATTAGAATTGGTTGTAGTCCATGATGTAATAAACGTAGTTAATCCAGCAATAGATGCGAATTTAGAAGTAGTAGTTGTCAATGAACCGGATTTGTATGTTGTCACAATCACAACTCCGGAGTCAGTCTCCGTTGCTCCATTAGAATTGGTTGTAGTCCATGATGTAGTAAACGTAGTCAATCCAGCAATAGATGCGAACTTAGAAGTAGTAGTTGTCAATGAACCGGATTTGTCTGTTGTCACAATCACAACTCCGGAGTCAGTCTCCGTTGCTCCATTAGAATTGGTTGTAGTCCATGATGTAGTAAACGTAGTCAATCCAGCAATAGATGCGAACTTAGAAGTAGTAGTTGTCAATGAACCGGATTTGTCTGTTGTCACAATCACAACTCCGGAGTCAGTCTCCGTTGCTCCATTAGAATTGGTTGTAGTCCATGATGTAGTAAACGTAGTCAATCCAGCAATAGATGCGAACTTAGAAGTAGTAGTTGTCAATGAACCGGATTTGTCTGTTGTCACAATCACTACTCCGGAGTCAGTCTCCGTTACTCCATTAGAATTAGTGGTAGTCCATGATGTAGTAAACGAAGTTAATCCAGTATTGAACTGAGAAGTAGTAGTTGTCAATGAACCGGATTTGTCTGTTGTCACAATCACAACTCCGGAATCAGTCTCCGTCACACCATTAGAATTGGTTGTAGTCCACGAGGTAGTAAACGTAGTTAATCCAGTATTGAACTGAGAAGTAGTAGTTGTCAATGAACCGGATTTGTCGGTTGTCACAATCACAACTCCGGAGTCAGTCTCCGTTACTCCATTAGAATTAGTGGTAGTCCACGAGGTAGTAAACGTAGTTAATCCAGTATTGAACTGAGAAGTAGTAGTTGTCAAAGATCCGGATTTATCAGTTGTTACAATTACAACTCCGGAGTCAGTCTCCGTCACACCATTAGAATTAGTGGTAGTCCACGAGGTAGTAAACGTAGTTAATCCAGTATTGAACTGAGAAGTAGTAGTTGTCAATGAACCGGATTTGTCTGTTGTCACAATCACAACTCCGGAATCAGTCTCCGTCACACCATTAGAATTGGTTGTAGTCCACG
>JAJLRN010000057.1:0-57547 GCA_030567015.1 Sungouiella sharkensis | reverse complement strand
ATATCGGCCTTATTCCGTATGGTTATCTGCAGGTATGTAAAAACTGCCTACACGCATTTTACTATACTGCTCTGATGTACCCTTATACATCAGTACCTCTTAGGCTCTCACCATCAATACTGACTGCGAAAGCCATGTAGACCTGAAATTGGAAAAGAGTAGACAAGATAGAAATGGTGTTGACAATGCGGGAACAACATTAGGTGGACAGAAAAAAAGAAAAACTAAACAAAACAAAAACAGAAAACAAACTAAAATCTCATAGTGGATGTTGTCCATCAATGATCTCATCCTATTACAGTGCTTATGTGACTAGTATATGTGACTTCTAAGAAGCAGAAAACTATTGAGAGAATTGGTGGTTCTTAACGGGTGAAGCGATTATATGTAATTAGACCGAATATTAACAACAATATACCTCTTTATCTGGCAACCTGAGCTCATTTGCTTGAAACTTAGGTGGTTGATATGATGAACTATACTTGTTCACTGAAGCCATCCATAAATTAGGTGCGCACTCAGATAAAGTAACTTACTGAACTTGTAATTAAGGGCAACTATACATACAAACGGAGACAGAACAGCCGGCCGACGTTCTTTGACGATACATTAGCTGAATCTATTTAGATTTTCCACTAAATTCTGTCAATTAACTCCTGCGTGCTGGTAATCCAACATCCAATTTGGTCAACTGTTCTTCACCATTGACCTCAAAACCAGGATCATCTATTTAGCTTTACTTTCCAAAGAAGAAAGGAGATTCGTTCAAAAGACCACATTCAAACTTTCCAGACAAAGAAGCTCATTATCACATACTACAATGTCCAGCCAGCACACACACTACAAACTGCCGTCAACATCTTCCATGGCATCTAGATCCCGGGGCCGAATTAGCCGGACAGACACAAACATGACAGACCCGGCATCCGGATTGGCCTCAGTATCAGACTCGCAAAGTATCCAAACGGTGGACCAGCTTTCAATGGCGAGAGCTAGTGTCGCCATGCTGGATAAGCTCTGGACACAGATCGATGTGCTCGACGACGTCAAGGCTATGGCCGAAGAGGTAAAGGAAAGGGGGTCATTTTTCAGTGACAGCTTCACGGCGCTGCTAACGCAGATGAAGGAGTCTCAGCATAGACTCTTGGAGGTTATGGCCAAAAATACAGAGAGAAGCGAACAACACCGAGAACAGAGAAGAAAAGGTGCTCGAGAAACGGCCGACAAAGGCGAGCTCAACGCTGAAGTCATCAAAAAAGATAGCGAGGAAACGAAGAAGCGGATGCAAGAGTTCTTTTTCAGTCACAACAAGGACGACGAAGATCCACAGAGACGAGACTTTGACGAGTTGAATGAATACGTGGCCGATGTGAGACAGCACATGGCAGAGGTCGGAGAGAAAATGAAGAAATTTGACGACGAGATTAAGAAATTGTGGTAGTTTATCAAAGAGATGAGACAGGGTGGAAAACAAGAGAGGAAGCAGCAGAGTAAACAGGAAAGGTTAATCGAAGTTGTGATAGATAATCAGAGAGATCAAACAGGACAGAAAACAAGAGAGGAAGCAGCAGAGTAAACAGGAAAGGGAATACGAGAACCGGATATGCCAGCTTAGGAATCGGAATGAGCTAAGCAATATACGGTTTAGACAGGAACATCTTGTGGGGATGTAAAATGATCGGCAGACCCAAACAGTGAGAAAGGTTTGTAACACAGTGAACCGACTATTGTTAAAGTCTTGACAAAACTTCACATAAGCCTCTGTTTAAGTTGCAGCCTCTCACCAGAACAGTAATATCGATACAATAGCCCAAGTCTCAGAGCAGAAATCGGTAATATTACATAAAGATCAGAACCACTACTCCTATCCAAGCGTACTTCTCAGTTAAGCCTCCATTTTCCTGAAATCTGACAACACACAACGTTCCTATGGAAGACGGTCGAAAAGTCTAAAGACGGTAGAAAAGTCGGAGGACAGGCCACCTCTTGGACAAACCGGATATGACATGGAACTTGGGCCAATTCCTTCTCCAGCCAATAAGACTGAACGTCCGCTGGTCGTCCGAATGGCACTGTACCCGCATACGCACGTCGGTGTCAGGCGGATAAACTCGCTGTATCGGGACGTGGAGCGCACATAGTGCATCAGCTATTTTTCGAGGCCTCCCCACCCGCGTTGGCTGATGCGCTTAATGGTGGGCCCACATCAAGTTTTTCCGATGCAGGGAGATTTGGCATTGGGGCAATCCATTAAAGATTTATCGGCCAGAGCACCATAAACGCACGGCCCGGTATGCATAGTTGGCGGGATTAGCAGATTCTCATGTGTTATTGGCGTAACTATCGTGGGGGACAATGCATGATCGGAAAAACTTAGGTACCGGAGCCCCGCCCAAGTTATTCCGGGGCCCCAGAGGGGCAGATTCCCCGAATGTTCACCTAAAAACACTAGCCTGTTATCTCTTCAGGATTAATGGTTCTGATTATACTGGCCTCCACACAATCGTATCAGGCTGAAAAAGCCAGCTGACAGTCTGTCAAATTGAGTTTAACATCCATGCACCCCAGTGGTCTGGTGCGGAGTAAAATCACCCGAGCAAACTTGTCTCCGGTGCCGGTGTACGCAGGTCGTATTATCGTTTCTTCGACACCACGAGACTCAACAGTGAATAATGTATGCTCTCACCCACAAAGGTCACGAAGATTTTTATGGGGACGCATGTGGAGGGCGGAGAGACACCGGAAAAATTCTGCAGTATAAAGAGACACCCGAACGTCTAAAAATTCCCAATCTTTCTTCTGTCCAGTTTTTTCTCCAACCATTGACGGAGTGCACACACCGAGTCAACGTTATAAAAATACCACCATCCCCTGCCTTCTTCTTATTCAAGAAGAATTAACAAATACTAAAATTGAAAAATGGTTAGATTAGGTCCAAAGCCTCCTCAGCACAGAAAGGGTACTTTCACCGATGTTCCTCAAGCTCTTCTTGAAGAGATCAAGGAGATCGAGAACCTCCTTACCGTGAAGACCGAGACTTTGCAAAAGATCACCGAGCACTTTATCACTGAATTGGACAAAGGTTTGTCCAAGGCCGGTGGAAACATTCCTATGATCCCAGGTTGGGTTCTTGACTTCCCAACTGGTCAGGAAACAGGTGACTACTTGGCCATTGACTTGGGTGGAACCAACTTGAGAGTTGTGTTGGTGAAATTGTTGGGTAACCACAAGTTCGACACCACCCAGTCCAAGTACGCTTTGCCTAAGCACATGAGAGAGGCCTCCGCTGACGAATTGTGGAGTTTCATTGCCGAGTGCTTGGATAAGTTCATTGACGAGTTCTTCCCACAAGGTGTCAGTGCTCCATTGCCATTGGGTTTCACCTTCTCTTACCCAGCCTCCCAGGACAACATCACCGAGGGTATCTTGCAGAGATGGACCAAGGGTTTCAACATCTCCGGCGTCGAGGGTAAGGACGTTGTGCCAATGTTGCAGGGCGCTCTTCAGAAGTTGGATGTTCCAGTCGAGGTTGTAGCCTTGATCAACGACACCACTGGTACTCTTGTTGCTTCCATGTACACAGATGACGAGACCAAGATGGGATTGATCTTCGGTACTGGTGTCAACGGTGCCTACTACGACAACTGCGGAGACATTCCAAAGTTGGAAGGTAGACTTGCTGACGACGTTTCTCCAAGCACACCAATGGCCATCAACTGTGAGTACGGATCGTTTGACAATGAGCACTTGGTGTTGCCAAGAACCAAATTCGACATCCAGATCGACAACGAGTCTCCAAGACCAGGACAGCAGTCTTTCGAGAAGATGATCTCTGGTTACTACTTGGGTGAGGTTTTGCGTTTGATCTTACTCGACTTGTCCGACAACAAGAAGTTGATCTTCCACAACCAGGACTTGACCAAGTTGCACGAGGCGTTCGTCATGGACACATCTTTCCCTGCCAGAATCGAGGAGGACCCATTCGAGAACTTGTCTGACGTTCAGGACTTGTTTGCCGAGGCCCTCGGTATCCAAACCACTGTTGCTGAAAGAAAGGTGATTAGAAAATTCGCCGAGTTGATCGGTGAGAGATCTGCCCGTTTGTCAGTGTGTGGTATTGCTGCCATCTGTAAGAAGAGAGGCTACAAGACGGCCCACTGTGCTGCTGACGGCTCCGTCTACGAAAAGTACCCAGGCTTCAAGGAGAGAGCAGCCAAGGGTTTGAGAGATATCTTCGGCTGGGCCGACGACCAGGAAGATCCAATCATTATTGTTCCAGCTGAGGATGGTTCTGGTGTTGGAGCTGCTGTGATTGCTGCATTGACAGAGAAGAGATTGAAGGAGGGCAAGAGTGTGGGTGTCAAAGCATAAAAATGACTGACGTATAGATTGATACATAATGACCAATAGCTTGTTGTAGATCGGTCGCTTGTAGTTGATTGATAGCGGAGGCACCAATTGATGCTGATAATTTATGCAAACGTTGAACAGATTCAGTTCAGTACCGGCACCTCAGTGCAACTCTATGTGTCAAAGTTGAGTATTGGTCTTCACATCGTGCTCAATTATGTTAACTCTGTGAACAAGCAAGTACGTGCTATGCATATGCACAGATTATCCGAGCCTGAAGCAAATCAGTTGTTCCGTCAGTGTGCGTCTTCGGAGTATGCACCGACGGTGTGAGCTCATAACGTGCTTCCCTTAGCAACTTAAGATTAGGTATCCATATATTCATCAACGACTCTATTATTCTAGATGAAAGTCACAGTACCAAAGAAACTCTCCAAAGCTTGTTACCAGAACTCCAGAATAAGTTGGACCGCTTCCACGACCTTCTCTGGGAGAGTTCACAGAAGTTGAGAGAGACTAGACCCCATTTTGTCAAGCAATTAGACAATGAGTTGTCCAAACAGGGCAGAAACATCCCCATGATCCCCGTGCGAGTTCTCGAGTACCCTAGGGGCTACGAGAAAGGCCAATACTTCGGAATTAATTAAGCGGAACCAACTTTAGAGTGGCCTTTGTCACTTTGAAGCGAGACCACGAGTTCAATATCACTCATACCAAGTACCCATTGCCAAGCGGCATTCCAACTGCAGAAGGCAACACTCTTATTGAATTTGTTGCCGGGTGTTTGCACAAGTTCGTATAGGAGTGCTTTCCCGACGGAGCCAAGAATCTACTTCCATTGGGATTTACCTTCTCCTATCCAGCATCCCACTACATTATCAGGGAAAGAATAATGCAGAGATGTACCAAGTTATACCATATCAAGGCTGTTGAAGGTTAAAAAGTTGTGGCAATGTTGCATGATGCACCAAAGGAAAAAAGGTACCTGTCGAGGTTGTTGTCTTAATCAATGACACTACCGGCCTGTTTCTTGTTTCCGTATACAAAGAGAATGTGATGAAAATGGGATTAAGTTTGGGAACTGGTGTCAATGGCAATCAAATCGAACCAGTACTTGCATTGATTTCCGAACCAGCATTGGTTTCGTCAACACGGCTTATTCACTCACCGACTAATGTTCCAGAGTGTCAATTCGCTCTTCTTTATACTCCTTGTAACTTCACATTAATTTCTTCTCTGACCTCAGGATATCTTTTCTTGAGGTTTCCCATTTTTACTTCAATGACCAACTTACACAAGAAAGTGCTCGTTCTATTGGTGACCTTACTGGCCTTCTCGTTCTTGATAGTCCAGTTCCCCGGCATTCTCGGGAAGCCATATCCCGAGTTGCTAGATCCAATTTTGGACGAGGACTTCGCCATGCGCCTGGAGATGCACTATCCTAACTACAAGTTTCTGCTCACAGATAAATTTGCGGAGACGTTGAAAGGTGACTGGAAATTGTTTTTCCATGCGAAGCTAGAGGACAAATGCCTCGATTTTTTCAAGTTTCTCGATAAGGAAATGCCAGACTGGCTGTTGGAGAAAGCCAGGGGCGAAGAGTTCGATAAGAATATAGTGAACAAGCGACTCTTTCTCAAAGATCAGTACAGAAAGATAGCCAAGCTGAAGTGGATGATTGCGGACCCAGAACCAGAGAAAATAAACGCTGAGGATGTAAAGTTGGCGCTCCAACGATTTGAGGATAACAAAAATAAGACTTTGAAGTTGGAGCAACTAATGGCCGACTCTACGACTATTATTCGACTCTTTGGACACTGCTTTTACGGCAAGAACAAGGTCACCATGAACGACGAGTTGAAGGAGATTCACCATCGCTATAACCGCAAGATGGTTTCCTTTCTTGAAGCTGAACTTCCGCAATTCCATGTGAACGATATCGTATTGGACACTATTCCGGGAGCTTCAGAATTCACTAAGGGTGACGATATTCTTGACTACTACTACCATAACCTTAAGGGTTCAGGCATTGTAATATCAGGTGGGTTTCGGTATACTGGAGAAAATGTCAAGTTTCGGTATACTGGAGAAATTGTCAAGTTTATCCATCTCCTCCGTGCCACGAGCAATACACTCCCCATTCAAATTGTCTTCAGAGGAGACTTGCTGATGGAAGCAAGAAACGCAATCACTGCTGCTGCCCAAGCAACCAAGGAAGAGTTGCTAGGTCCAGATTTTTCGAATCAGATGCTACTCGAGCGATTGATCCCCGATTTCAAGGGAGAAAATGTCGAATTGACCAAACGAAAGTTTCCTAAGCAGGATATCACTTTCATCAATGCCCAGCGCCCACTTCAAAGATTGAAAGTCAACGCTATCTCGCGCTACAACAGCAAGTTGGAAGCACTCATCTTCTGCACATTCGAGAATGTGCTACTTTTCGATGCTGATACCGTTCCGCTTGTCTCTCCCGAGCATTTCCTTCAGGTCAAGGAGTTCACAAAGTCAGGTGCCTACTTTTTCAGAAGCAGATCTCTCCATGAAACAAACGACTGGTTGGACACCAACCATTTTTCCAAACTCATGCCGCATTCCACTTCAACTTTGGATATGGCTATGGGAGTTCTGCCTGTGACTGAATATACCTTGGGAAACAAGTACATTACAGGTTGGCGGCACAATCAGGAGGCTGGTCTCGTGGTTATCAACAAAAAACGACATTTCACCTCTCTTCTTGTGCATTTTGCGCTTGTACTTTGGGGCGAACCTATCAAAGACATGATTTCGGGAGACAACGAAATGTACTGGCTTGCAATGTCCATCTCAGGCGACGAGGACTACGTTTTCAACAAGTATGATGCTGCTGCTGTTGGCGAAATTACGTCTAAAAGTGAGTACAAGCTCTACAACAATGCTAGAGCGTCAGAACTTTGCTCTTCTCACCTTGGCCATATTTCTGAGGGCGGGAAATTATTATGGATTAACTCTGGCTTCTCGTATTGCAAGAGGAACGGCCATGATGGAGATCTGTCTCGCTTCCCATATAACGCAATGGGCGAAGATGCTGTAGTGAAGTTGTACGAGGAGCCCTTGCGTATTCATCTGGCTATAGTTCCGCCAGAATTACCCAGATTGAGACCTGCCAATAGCCCTCCAGATCTTACCAAGGAGAGGCAGATAATTCACGTGCTTAGACAGAGAAAGCCCGATGTTGACCAGGTAAACGACATGGACCAAATCGGCAGTTATAGCCCACAGAAAGGTTGGATTAAATCTTCCTGTTGTATGGAATCTTTATATTGTGCTTATAGTGAAGTTGAACCCTACAATTTACCAGAACAGTTTGAACATTCGGGTCATGTCTTTACGTTTTCGTCTAAAGAAACCAAAGAATTTGATATACTAGGAGCAACCTGGACTAGTGCTTTGACACAAGACATAGAGTGAAAGCCGAAAGAGCCGATAGAGCCAAATATCAAGTCCCTTCTGAGGGAAAATTCACCGAAAGCCGAGCCCAAACCAAGAAAATAACACATTTATTAAGCGAAGATGAACTGCTCCTTATTGAGTTTATCGACGATCCTGTCAATGGAACGAGTAAGAGAGATTACTTTTGCAATATTTGAAATGTTTACAAATTGCTCAGTTGGGAATCTGATTGCTGCCATTATCGATTCTGAAAGTCTAAGAGGTATTGTAGAATTCTACCGTCCACTACTAATGTTGATTCTGAGAGTCTAAGAGGTACTGATGTATGGGAATACATTAGTGCAGCATAGGTAGAATGCGTGTGGGCATTTTAGACACTTGCAGATAACCATATGGATATGGCCGATATCCCATTAGGAGTAATCATGGCGTTAGGAAAGTCCCTTATCAGTTGACGACTCAGGTGTGAAGCGCCTTTCGGATGTTATTTCCCAATACGGAAGTGTTCCCACGGCTAATTCGCGATATGGATATTGCTCTCAATAGATAAGTGAGATTCTGTCCATTGATGATCTCATAAATGGGAAACTATTTATAGACGTCGGTTTGTCCATTATTTTAAAAGGACAGAGAGAGAGAAAGAAAGATAATCACAGGTTATTAAACAGACAAGCCTTATAGTATCAAGTATAAACCTACACGATAAACGATTGATTACAATATGAATGCTAGGAGCTACTGCATGGGCTTGAACCATGTAGTGAGTAATGAAGTTTAAAAGCACGACATGATTTAAGATTATACAAAAGCTGTTGATTCATTCATATCAAAATAGATCGCTACTCTGGTACGTATATATTTGAGTCTGTTCGTTCACGTATGTAACACTCCTCAAATCTTACTTACTCTGCCTTCTTACCATATTATGGGCAGACGTACCTCCTTAAATAGTTTTTGCCTTGGTGAGATCATCAATGACCTGAACTTACGTACTCTCGCGTGAAACAAATTCCTTGTCGTTTCACCCCTGATTCCTCAAAGATAATAGACTCCTACAGAGTCGGACGATCTGCCTCATGCTGAGTGGATCTTCATAACACCCTTATTAACCCTAACGCTCCCAGATCACGTGATATTGACTTCACTTTATTTATTTATCTGCAGGTCTGTAATATATGCACGCACTTTACATGTACTGTACTGATGTATAGCGATACATCAGTACCTATTAGACATTTTACAAATACAACACGGTATTTGGGTTATGTTGGGCGTAAGGATGATCTACAAACAATGAATTACGCCATGCCATTCTGCAGAAAGCTCTATTATTTTATCAATCAGGTGAAACATGCTAGAGATGTCGTTCCACGTGCGAGTACTTAAGGCCCGTCCATTGATGATCTCAATTAAGCGAGACCTATTTAAACACATAAGTCAGTCCACTATTTCGAAAGGATAGAGAGAGAATGACAACCATAGGTTTTCAAACGGACAAGCCGATAGTATCGATTATGGAAGCAGTTGCTTGGATGAAAATAGTTGAAATTATCAGAAAACAAGCCGTTCGCCTTATGCATGTTCAATTAAATATTTTACTTTCAGGTCACTGGTTTTCATTTCCAAGCTCTGCGATTCAATTTAGTAATACCCTGCCTAATACATTCAAACAATCACTGTTACCGTTAAATCTCATATGACAGCTCTTTACACAGGGCTATTGGTCTCTGCCCGTTCCAATTAATGGCTCGCGGTTTCAAGTTGCAGCTCTGCTTACGTCTCTCGGATTTTGATCTGAGATCGACACATCTCACATGAAGTTTTGGTGCAGGAAGAAGATCTGTCCAAATTTTAAGCAACACAAGACGGTAGATTGTCCCAAATATTGAGTGAGTGATAGAACAAAATAGATATTATCAGCACCAGTAAAGTCCGAAACGATTACCGGGAATTAAAACCAGTTCCTCATTGACACAATTTATATGTAGGATGATCAGGACAATTGGCATAAGAATCATTTGATCATAGATAATGCAACCGTTGATAAACATCTTAGTATGTGGCCGATTGTGATTGCGCGTGGTTATAAGGGCGTGCTTGTTTCACCATTGTTTTCTAAAAACAACTTTGTTCAGCATTTTTTGGCATGTGGTCAAGAACAAAGAATGATTGTTGGCAAAAGCGACACATTTCTCCAATATGTAGGAAGTGGAAATGTACTGGGTCATTTCGAACTTTATTAAGCGCTAAAACAATCAATTGGGTGAATTCATAAAGGCGACAATGCCAGTTCGTAATCACCCATTGCACGAAATTAAAGAAGACAAAGTGCGAATATTATTGGGACCTTCCCGCATTTGAAAAAGTCAATGAATGAATTTCGAAAATCTTTGCACGAATTTATTATGAAACTGAATCCTGTTCCTCGCCTGGACGGTAAAACCCCCGTGCCTCCCGCAAATCACGACACTAATAAAGTCACGTGAGAATACCGGCAACTCCAACTGCATTCTCCACTTCCTCTGCTTACCCTTTAAGTGCTTTACACTTTACGCTTTACGAGTATCACTGGATCGTTTCAATTGCTGTATATTTCTTATTGAAAACGTGCTCGTTTATATACATTATTCACAGTTCCCTGCCACAGCTCCTTATATTTACAAAAGTGCAAATGTCTCTTCCAGTTCAACCCATGGAGTCATTCATAGAATTTCAGTCCAACGTACTGGAATTGCTCCAGGAAAACGATACCTCGGTAATTTCCGCGCAATTATCGTCTGATGAATTGGTCTCGAACGAAGATATTCTCAATACTCATATTATTATAGACGAAGGAAGAGAAGAACTGGAGGAAATAGGCGATTTACGCGACCACGACGGCAAGGAAGTTGTAACTACCACAGAAAGGATCGTCACGCTTGATTTTTTTGGCATTCTCCGCCGTGGCGCCATCAACTTGGTGCTTCCGTTCATCAACGGCATCATGTTGGGATTTGGTGAGATCCTTGCTCATGAAATCGGTTTCAAGTACGGGTTTGTTGGTGCTCGCGTGTATCCGCCCCGGCGCCAGGCCCAGGCCCGTGTTCAGGCCAAGTCCGCATATATATAGAAGAGTTAATGGGCTGGATGTGCATGGCTGATGGAACGACACAAAGAACAGCATATTTGGTATAAAGAAGGCGAGAAATGGCCATTAACGGGGTCTAATTGAGCACCCCGTTCTTCTCACCGAATAATCTATACGTTGAATTCTTCCCGATCGGATACCTCTTCTGAGTTTGACACTGTAGACATGTGTGCACTAGTACATCTGCCTTTTCCGACTTTTCCTCTTTCAGCTTATTTTCGATCCCCATAGACAACGTGAGCCCGGGAATAAGTACCGTGGAGCATTTTTTGCACATGGTTCGCTTCAAATGGGGCAGAAGCTTGAGCACTGTTCTTTTCGATACTAGATCGACATTTCTGGCCATCATGCGACTCATAACGGGGACACCATGACTGGTATAGAAGTTGGCTGCTTGAAAGAGGTATGAAACTCGTGCGTAATGATCTTTGCTGACCCTCGGCAACTTTACCTGTTTAGCCATTGTTGTTTGAAGAGAAGACGGTAAAGTCTTGATCGTAAAGAGAATATCACGTGATGTGGCACGTGTTAAATTCACATCTGGAAGGTGCTGGAAACAATACTCCGGGAAGGAAAGTGAAAGATTTCTTTAAGTTTTTATTGAGTATTTGTATTTACGCTTAAGTAATCCAGTTAGAGATTTTCTTTAGCACTCGTTAAGTGTTAATAACTACGGCAATAGAATAGTTGCTTCTATATACAGTACTGAATTAGCAAAACAACAACAGTGATCCGGATAGACTTCATGTGAAGCTTTCAGCTATATAGTGACTTTCAGAACCTTTAAATAATTGCATTATGCTCGGATTGGCTACTGGTTCTTAGCTTCAAGTGCATGTGATATGTAACTTCCACCAGAGGCTCTTGTGTTATGTACAGTACCAACTACACTGAGAGGCAAACCTCCAAATGTTCGTGCCACTTTAACCTATCATACTTATCCGACCCACAAATATACACAAATTAAAATGAGTGGATACGATAGCGCATTGTCGATTTTCTCGTATGTATTGATGTTTATTTTATCGCCTGCTCCCTACTAACCCCCAGCCCCGATGGCCATGTTTTCCGTATGTAACTTTGAGTTGAATTAAGGTAGGAAATTAGAGCTTGCCGAGAGCAAATTCGAGGAACCTTCAAGGGTAAATGTGTGGAGATAAAGTTTTAACATAAAATTGCTTTTGATTTGCTTCTTTGTTTCCAGTTCGTCGATTATTCTGCAGAGTTAAAGATAGTGTTTAATAAGAGCACATGAGCTAAGTCAACCAAGCGACCAGACCCCATTCCAAGTGAGAATCTGTTTAATACCCCAACTTGATACAATTGCTCCTGTTATGAATCCATTCCGTCCAATTTTTCCATTTGTCGAGTATCGTCTCCCATTTTATCCAAATCCACTACTATTACCAATGTACTCCTCTCCACATCGAAAAATCTCCTCTAGAGAGCCTATACTAACTATACAGAGGTGGAATATGCATCTGAAGCTGTCAAAAGAGGCACTTGTGCCGTAGGCGTCAAGGGTACGCTGTGTGTAGTGTTGGGATGTGAAAAGAGAACCACATTAAAACTACAGGATCCAAGAATCACTCCGTCCAAGATCTGCAAAGTGGACGACCATGTGTTATTGACGTTTGCTGGCTTGAACGCTGACGCTCGTATCTTGGTCGACAAGGCCCGTGTGGAGGCCCAGTCTCACCGTTTGAACTTGGAAGATTCTGTCTCCATTGAGTACTTGACCAAGTACGTTGCTGGAGTGCAGCAGAGATACACGCAATCTGGAGGTGTGAGACCATTCGGTATCGCCACAATGATCGCTGGTTTCGATTCGAACGACACAACGCCAAAATTATATCAGACAGAACCAAGTGGAGTTTACAACGCCTGGAAGGCCCACGCTATTGGTAGATCTGCCAAGACTGTCAAGGAATTCTTGGAGAAGAACTATGAGGAGAATTTGACAGACGAGCAGACGATCAAGTTGACTGTGAAGTCCTTGTTGGAGGTTGTGCAGACTGGATCCAAGAACATCGAGGTTTCTGTGTTGAAACCAAACAACGTCATTGAGCAGTTGTCTTTGGAGGAAATCGCCAAGTACGTGGAGGAGATCGAGGCCGAGAAACAGGCCGAAGCTGAAAAGAAGAAGAAAAAGTCGTCAAGAGAGTGATGGTCTTCCGGTACGTAAATCGTTAGACATAATAGGAATGTTTAGAGAGGAGGTTGTAGATTTGTTTAAAATTGGCCATGGTAATGGCTTTCAATTAGCTATAGTATAGTGAATTTTGCTTGTTGCAATTGTTTAGATCATGTTGAAACAATTCCACATGCTAATTATATATATGTTCCTTAGTGAACCGTAAAATTGTATGTTTCTGACACAGAAATTCATGCATGACTTTCTATCGATATAGCTTACTTGTTTTCCTGAAACTCAAGAAGACATTCCCCACCTTTAACGTTTAGCCTTCTTCTTGCCCTTGCCCTTGGTGTCTTTCTCAGCCTTTCTCTTAGATGGACTCAGTTTGACAACCGTAAAAAACCCGTCCAATCTGCCCTGGACTCCGCCCTTCAACCCTTTTTTGAGCTTCTCTGCTCCACTGCGGATTCTATCCTCATTGAAACCTTTTTGTTTCACCATAAACTCGACAAGTCCGTCCAAGTTTGGCTCCTCCCACTTGAAGTGAACATCGTCAGCCTTCGTGATCTCTGGGTTCATGAACAACTGCTTGGCTTCATCATACGGCCAGTTTTCAGGAATTTTGTACTTTGTCTTATCTGGATTTTCCTGGATCCACTTGACGATATTGTCCAAGGATCCATGCTCTTTTATAAGCTTGAATGCCGTCACAGGTCCAACACCCTTGATGGTTTCACAATAATCGCACCCTAGTAAGATACACAAGTCCACAAATGTCAGTCTGTCCATCTCAAGGCCCTTTAACATCTCGTTGTATTCAATTTGGTCAATTGGCATCTTTCTTGCCTCGGCCATTGTCAAGTGTCTCAAGAGAAACTTTGGTTCGTAGCATAATGTATCCATATCTTCTGAAGCGGCGGCGAAAACTTTACCTCCACGAGCCAATTCAGCACATTGGGCCTCGGCCTCGGATGGAGCCAAGACATAAGGGATTCCCATCAACTCCAAAAGCTTTTTTGCCTCGTCATTTTGTTCTCGCGATGCCCTGACTGTTCTCTTTTCGTATTTCATCAAATCTTCAACGGTTCCGGTCTCCTTTAAATCCTCTATCTGCTTGAGCGCTTCTTGTATTTTGAGCAATCTCTTCTCCAACTCTCCACCTTTTAAAACGGGAGGCTTTCCGTCAAAAACGTAGACTGGCTTGATTCCGTTCTCAACTAATCGGATAGTACGGTAGAACATGCCCAGCAAGTGCGACGTCGTTTCTCCATCTTCGCTGGTCAATTGCTGGCCGTCCTGCTGTCTCACAGCAATAAGATACTGGTACAAACACATGGAGGCATCGATGGCCACTTTACGCCCAAAGAGGTTTTTGAGCTGGAACTCTTTGAATGCTCCGGGAGCGTGCTCCTTTACAAGCTGGTTAAGGCCTAAATTGGTTAGTTGCTATATCAATTGTATGGAACAGGTTGAGTCAACGGTACCTTTCACTCCCATTACGGTATGTTCCGATGGAGTTCTTTTATGATTATTGTGAAATCAGGTCTTCTTACTAGACCATAGAACGCGTGGATTGGTATTGTGCAGGACGTGTTCTTTAGTCCGCCATCTACTCGATGATTTCACCAGATTCCAGCTATTCTCCATCTATGCCAGTTAAATCCAATTTCTCTTGGGCCGAGAAATCCAATTACACGTGATCGAAAGTAAAAGTCCAGAATCCCGTATTAGGATCGTAGTTCTTAAACGTCATCTCCCTCAACGACTTCAACTTCTCAATGTGCTTCTTGACAATCTCATCCTTTGGATCCAAGATGGCCAACTTTGTTTTCTTGTTGATAGGGTAGCATCCTTCTAGCGTCACTTCTGCAGGCAAATTCAAGCCCTCTCCCTTCTTAGGCTGGTCGTCGTCTGGGTATACAACCACATTTCTGGAACCGAAAACGATGATGTTTCCACAGATGTCGTCCAAGTTGAATCCAGACAAGTCGACTGGCTCTAAAAATCTGATCTCACCGTAGTGCTTGCGGCCTACAGTGAAGTTCTCGACTGCGCGTAACTCTCCCAATGATTTCTTTTTCAAGTCGGACAATGATGGAAGTGTCCAGTATCCGTCGTCATCGAATTCTTTCTCTAGCTTAAATTCCAATGCCGGGGGTGGAGAGTTTTCTTTTTTCTTTTCAACGTCGAAAGACACTCTCCTGGGTATCTCCTTGGAGGAATTGTATGCAATGAGACTGGAGGAAGACTCGGTAGAACCGTTCACCACCAACTTTCGGAAATCGCTCTTTGGAGCGAAGATGTCAGAATTTAAGATTGACTTGTCAACATCGGCATTGAAAATCGAATTCTGGTTGCCTTTGACTGGCAATTGGACGTCAGGCTTAGTCATGGAAATTGAGTTCACGGTAGTATGACGAGATGGTCTGAATAAAGGAGCAGCTTTGTGAGCGATGGTTAATGTAATCTTTTTCTTATTGGCCGTGATCGGAACTGCACGAGGCACAATTTCATTGAACTGAATGGATTGAGTGAGAGCATTGAATAGCTTGTTGTCACCGTAAGGATTCAGGGCATTGATGTTCACTAAACTCTGCTGTCCATTCTGTAACTGCTGTCCACCAAACAAGCCACCTCCACTAGTAGAAGTGGTGTTTGTATTTGTGGCTGCATTATTGTTACCAAACAAACCACCTCCAATTTGCCCCAGAGTGCCAGCTGGTTTGCTGCCAAAGAGACCTCCAGATGTGTTAGTGGTATTATTTGTGCCAACGGCATTATTGCTTCCAAAAAAACCACCGCCAGTAGATTGGCCTGCGTTGTTGTTCAGACCAAACAACCCACCTCCATTACTAGCGGCGTTATTATTATTGCTGCCAAAGAAACCTCCACCAGTAGTGGTAGCTGGCTTGCTGCCAAACAAACCACCATTAGTACCAGTGCTCTGAGTAGCACCAAAAGCATTAGCTCCAGTGTTGGTGTTGTTGCTACCGAACAATCCTCCCGTAGTGGCAGGTTTAGCTCCGAAGAGTCCCCCTCCAGTGTTGCTGGTGTTGTTCTGGTTGTTGCTGCCGAAAAAACCACCACCGGTATTGCTTTGTGTATTGTTGTTGTTATTGTTGTTGCCAAACAATCCGCCAGAGGCACTACTTTGGTTGTTTCCACCAAACAAGCCACCTGTGTTAGTATTGTTGTTGTTGTTCGATCCAAACAATCCACCGCCAGCATTGTTGCTGGCACCAAATCCAGTCGACTGGTTGTTTCCACCTAAAAGACCACCGGTGGCCGGCTTGCCGAATGCGGAGCCTGGCTGACCAAGCAATCCGCCGCCAGTATTATTGTTATTGGAACCGAATGCCGAGTTGTTGTTGCTGGCACCAAAACCTCCTGCGTTGTTATTGGCAGACCCAAAGAGACCACCTCCGGTGTTGTTGGTGTTTGAAGCCCCAAAGGGAGAGTTGGAACTATTGTTGTTGGCACCAAATGCATTAGTGTTGTTGCTCTGACCAAATGGAGAGCTGTTGGAGCCAAATCCCCCACCGAATGCAGACAGTCCTGTGTTGGTGTTGTTGTTACTACCGAACGCAGAGTTGGTGTTTCCAGAACCGAATGCAGAGCCAAACCCAGAAGGCTTGTTGGCTCCAAAAGCAGAAGTGGTGTTGTTACCACCAAATGCCGAGCCAAAGCCACCGGTGTTGGTGTTAGTGGCTGCAGTATTACCTCCAAATGGAGACGAGTTAGTGTTAGACTGCCCAAACAAGCCACCTCCAGTATTTGTGCTAGCGTTGTTGTTGTTGCTGCCGAAAGCTGATCCAAAAGCTGAGCCAGTATTGGTACTGCCGAAAGCCGACCCTGTGTTGTTGCCGAAAGCCGAGCCAGTGTTGGTTCCAAATGCAGAGGTGGTATTGGTTGCAGCGTTGTTGTTGGCACCAAAACCGAAGCCTCCAGTGGTAGCGGCCCCCGCTCCAAAGCCCGTGGTTGCACCAGTCGAGCTGCCATAACGTCTTCCCTGCTCGTAATCCTTCAATCGCAATTCCTCAAAGGAAAAGTTCTTGTACTCAGGCATGGCCGCAACATTCTGGTAATAGTTCGTGCCCGAGGTGTCCTTCTCGGTGAAGGGCATGAATGGCTTTACCGCAGTACCGTTGTTGGTATTTGGGTCGCCACCAGCGCCAAATGTGCCTGCTGTCTGATTGTTGGCACCGAATGGAGAGGTGGTGTTGTTCTGCGGAGTACCGAAGCTGTTGCCAAACGGTTTCAGGGCGCCACCGAAAATTCCGCCACCTGTGGTACTGGAGCCAAATGCTCCGCCCGTAGATGCGGTGTTGGCACCGCCAAATGGCGACAGCGTCGTGTTATTTTGGTTTCCTCCAAACATGCTGTTTGACTGACCAAAAGCTGAGTTGGTCGAGCCAAAAGCGGAAGTTCCCGTGTTGCCCGTGTTCCCGAAAGCCGAGCCTGTGTTGTTAGAGCCGAAAGCACTTGTTCCAGCATTATTGGCAGAATTGCCAAACACTCCACCAGTGTTGGAAGCACCAAAACCAGTCGTGTTATTGTTGGTGCCCAGACCGAAGGGAGAGGCATTTGTATTGGCTGCGCCTCCAAAAGGGGAATTCGAGGTGGCATTGTTGCCACTGAACCCCCCAAACCCGGATGCTGTTCTTCCAAACATTTAGTGAAGGTGGGTATACTTGGAAGATTGGATCAGTGGGATATATTTTTTATTGGGAGAGGTCGTGTCGTGCACGGGATTGGATGGAGACTAATAGTTGTAAAAACAAGAGTTGAGTGTTTTTGTTTCGGAAGTATTGCAGGGTGGCTGGATGGCGCCTGCTTGAAAGTAGACTTGATTTGCTTCTCTAAATCAAAATTGTTTTTTTTGTAATTTAAGGTCTTATGGTTTTGTGGTGTAAGTGTGGTTTAGTAGCAGTTTATGATACTTTCAGATCGCACTGATCTAATGGCTGATGTAGGCTGAATAGAGCTAAAAGCAAGAAAGAACTCGTTATGATAGTGTTTGTCTTTTTCTTTTTCTATTTCTTTTTTTAAAATGTAATTGGAGATTAATAGTTGAAACTCAAACAAGAGTCCACGATAATAATTGACGGCTTCCGTATTCTTGCAATTGAGTCGTTTGTCATGAAGGTTGTGCCCATTTCATACCCACTTGCGAATACTCTCACTGACTTTCAACCGTCCGTATTAAATTGCAAGTAAATGCTACAACTTGAGGTACAAAATAAAATCAAGCTTCTTTCGTCTGCGTAAATTTACTTGTAATCATAAAATGAAAACTTCTAAACGTCCTGAGACATCTAATATCACACAACGCTCGATAAGTCTCACATGAAAGGCATTTAAGATCCCAAATCTATTCAACAGCTTAGGCTCAGGCCTCTTGCTCTACCTTGACCTTCTTCTTCGACAAAAGCGACAGAATGTCGCCTCCAGCTCTTTTCTTCCCCTTCTTTCCGTTCTTGGCAGTCTTCGCTTTAAACTTGTTCAAGTGCTCTGCTCTCTCCTTTGCTCCAAGTTTAGAGAGCTCCTCAGACTTCTCGATAAACTCTGCATCGTCGGCATTTTTGCCCTCGAGCCACTCTAGCAACTTGATTTCCTCTCCATAAACCGAGTCGTCCTTTTCCACTGGAGTCTCCAAAATAATTGGAATTCCTTCAAGTCTCTTGTCGTTGGCTACGACTCTGAACACCTCAAGACCCAAAAATCCGTATCCCAACTTCTGGTGCAAGTCCCTGTTTGCCCCCAATGGGGCCTTGGAGTCGTTGAGATGGAATGCACTCAAATACTTCCATCCAATGATCTCCTCGTACTGTTTCCAGAACTCATCCCATTTTTCCTGGCTGGAGATGTCGTAGCCAGCAGCAAATGTGTGACACGTGTCGATACAAACACCAACACGAGACTTGTCCTCCACCATGTCGATGACATCTCTTATATCTTGCAAGTTGGAACCAATCAAGTTTCCATGTCCAGCCATATTTTCGAGAACAATCTTGACAAAGGAGGTCTCCTTGATAGCCCTGTTGATATTGTTAGCCAATCTCTGCAATGCCACCTTGCGGTCTCCGTCCAAACTTGATCCTGGATGGAAATTGTAGAGACCAATGTTCAACTTTTCACACCGATGCAAATCGTCGATAAATCCACCATATGCCTTCTCTGCCTTCTCATTATCTGGATTTGCAAGGTTGATAAAGTATGAGCCGTGGGGCAAAACGTCTGTTCTTGGGTTGTATCCGTATTTTTCACACAATCTCTTGAACTCGTTGGCTTCTTCATCTTTGATATCTGGAGAAACCCATTTTCTTGGAGACTTCAAGAAAAGTGCAAAACTGTTTGCACCAATATCCATGGCGTTAGTCACTGCCTTGCTGACTCCTCCGGCCATAGCCACATGGGCACCGAACTTGAATTTTCCTTCGACTCTTGGGTACTTAAATACCGGCTGTTTCACTGCCTTGACAGTCTTGGCGACAAACTTTTTCCTATGTGAGTGTTAGAATGGATAATCATTTAAAGATTACGAACAAATCTTGTAGATTTGCCTGGGTCTGTACGTACGGTGGCATTTTGGGTAGAAAGTGTGGAGAATATCTGTTGATAGTATATTGGAATTTGAGTGCGCAGGTCTGCTAGAGAGTGGGAAGTTTTTGAACAAATAATATGGAGAGAAATGAACGAAGATCGCAGTATGGATTATATAGAGTAAGTGAATTGATTATCTAAAGTGCTCTCATTATGCTTTTAAGGGGGTATAGTATCTGGGTTTGCCATGATGCTTTTAACAATTTCCGAAAACGAGATGTTATACCCAGAAGTTTCCATTGAGATGAGAGAATCAGTGAAGCTGGGTTGATGGCATGACCCCAAAGAAAAAGAGCAGAAATGTTTTGAGAAAGCCTTGAATTTGAGCGTAAATGACCTGTGGTACCTAACAAAAGTATCACATAGGTTAGTATGCTCATTAGATACCCAATCCTCGTCGGTTCAACGACATGTTTCACACGGTTTGCTCATATTCATCAACATACCTTGCTTCCCTACCCTTAGGCAATGAACTCATGTGCCTCTGGCGCCTCGTGCGCCAAAAGTACTTCGGCACTGTCACTGAACCTCTCTGCCTTCTTTCTGGCTGCATTGGCGTGCTTGTCTCCTATGACAATTTCTCTCTCGACAAAAGTATCCAAACCAAACGCACGACGCTGCTCTGGATCACAGTAGCTCATAGCTGCCAAGAGCGTGTAGTAGGCATCATTGGCTGCATTATGGAGATTCAGATGAGGAATGCCAACCGTCCGTAGAACACCTCGAAGTGTTGCTCCACCCTGGCGACTGATGCGATGCATCTTCTCTGTGTCGATCGTGTCGATGCTTTCCACCATCTTGACGCCGTGGCTCGCTAGCCATGCAATATCTCCACCTATATTGTGCCCAACCAAGACTCCGTTGCGAGTATTAAGATAGTGGGTCAAGATCTCGTTTAAAAGGCCTTTCAGCTGAGCAGTAGACATCTCGTACGACACGCCCCCGTTGAACCTATACTTGTTGTTCGGTACGTAGCGCCCGTTTCTCATGTTCTTGTTCTCCTTCACCAAGATGTGGAGATTTCTTACTCTGGGCATAATCAGGTGCAACTGGCGGTCGGGATCATATACTGCCAAGCCGATTTCAGTGATTTTTTTCGGATTCTGCTCCCACGCCTCGACGTCGATGGCCACTAGCGGCCGTTGTCGAAGATAGACTAGCTCCATCCATTTTCGGAGAGTTGTGATGTGATTTTCGTTGGAAAACTCGAACTTTGTCGAACAGAAGTACTGCTCTAGAGTGGCAGCTAGCTCTTTTCTGACGGTTTCAGGCATGGCAATAGATGCTAGACTTCGCCTGTAAAGAATTTGTAGCATGGAGAGTCGGTGAAGATGCGCAGAGGTTGAGAAGTGCAGACATAAAGAAATTGTATGTGGATTGAGATACCGACAAGATACTACAAGAACGACGTAATTTCTTTGCTTTTAAAAAAGCTGTTGGGTTATGCTTTTATTTATTTTTGAATTTCATGGTTTGGTTAAGTACTGATTTCCTGCTGTTTGTCTATTCCCACTCTCCTACTAGATTGACTTGGTGGACCTTAACATAGATAGCTACCAATAACCACTAAGTCAGAGTTATTGACCTCAATTGGTTTCGAAAAGCATCAGTGACTGAAGCTACAATGGTATAAGGAGACAACAACTAGTCTCTGTTGGAAGCACAGTTGGAATATGGTTAATATGTTTATGTAGTTATACTATCCAACGCTATCGTTCAACAGATCAAAAGATAAATCTAACTGATAAAGATCTACAAGTAGTCCTTTCCCGTATACGAAAGCGAAAGGAATGGATTTCTGAGCCACTTATCGAACATAAGAGTTCAACTTAGCTCATTTACAAATGAATACCAAGAACTGTCTCATAATACGAAGGTCAAAATCCAGGTTGAAAAAGGAACTTCATTCCTTGCAATCATTCTCCAAATTAGAGGGCAAATAAGTGCTGGAAGGAGAAGTGGAGAGACAAGAAAGACGATTGAGATATAGATGAAATGGAAAATGAACTACTTACCATTCGTAATTAAAACTGGGAAATGATATTTTACGAGAGAAAGTCAATTAAGACTATCGGTGGTCATATCCGAATCTGCGTACCATTGTCTCGTATCTGGTCGCATTTTCCCCATTTGTCTATTTCTCCGTCTATCGAAATAACCATTTCTTCTCTTGAGTGAGCTTTACAGATAGCTTTGAATTTTTTTCAAATGCTCTATTCCACTATTTTTATCACTTAGCACCTGCCCACATTTCTTGCAGTTGTACCTGGGCCAAAGACTGAGATCCTATGGATCCATTTAGAGATCTGCGCAATCCTCAGTAATAACAAGTTGAAGTTACCTGGCAACATAAATCTTTGAGTTTTTGTTCTCCCTCCTTCTTGATGTTCACATTTTTTTCCTTATTTGACCTATCCAAAACTCCCCATCATGTCTTCCTGGATGTGCGCTACATAACTGTATATTGAGAATCATAGATAGTGTATGAAGATCTAGAGTAGAAACCTACTCCTACCCCAAATCAGCGACACTATTATATTTCCATGGCTCTGGCCCCAATTCTACCGATTTCAGAGCTCCTCAAAGCACAGCCTCTGGCTCAGCAGATAGAGGAGGCTCTCACCGGGTTCCAGCCATCTTCCAATGTTGAGGAGCTAGCGGTGGTTTCTAGTTTGCTCAAATTCACCGTTCCAGACGTATATCAGCAATTGCCTGAAAGCACTCAAAACGCTGTTGCCAAAGTTTTCCGCTCGGCAGTTGGATTAGGCAATCTCATTGGCCGGATAGACATGATCTCCAAACTGAAGGCTGATGTTCTGGGAGACTTGGTCCAGATGCTAAACGTTCATACTATGCTTCTCGAGAAGGTTCTTACCTATGGCGTTGTACTTCATGGATGCAAAAATGTCTTAAGTGTGCGTGAGATGGACAAGCTTCTATATAAGGGGAAATGCTACTCTGTCTTGCGAGAGGTGGACATGAAGTTTCACAATGTGCATATTCCCCCAGTGTTGGCATCGATGGTAGCGTATGGGACATTTCTCAGTCAAGAGCTTCTTGGATTGTATGGCAAGATTGCAATCCCGCAGATCAATACTTTTGTTTGGTCTTTGACGTCGTTAAGCTCCAATCTGCAAATGTCCTACTTCGAGACCTTTTTCCTGAAAGATAACGTGTTTTATCTTCAATCGTCATTGAAGAAAATGAAACGTTTTGAAAGAAAACTGATATTAGTGAAATTTCTCGACTGGGTGTGTTCTCGATACTTGAAAAGTGCCATTCAGTCGGACAATGTGGCTGCAATCTACGTATTGACCAGCAAGTACTTTGATGCGACGGTATGTGACGAACTAATGTGTGAAACCATCATTTCTCGGTACAGCTACGCACTTAATCATGTCTTATCGCTTATCGTTAGGTCTGGACTTGACACCTCTGTATTCAACTCTCTTATTCTCAAGCTTCTAGCCAGCTGGGGCAACGTCGGTCTAATAGAAGAGGAACCCATTGTTAGGCAAGAATTCAGGACACATCTTCTATTATGTATGTGTTACCAGCTCTCATCTCATAGTGTTCAAGACCTATTGAAAGATTCCAAGTTTGTGAGTGCTATTTCAAATCGACTCATGTCTCTTTCCAACAGAGTAAAGTCATTAGGAGTATTCTTCGCGGACGCTTTGAGTCAAATGGCTCGAACAGACAAGATTTTTAACATGTCAGCTGACATGTTGGAAGTGCTGGTACCTCCATCACGCATTTCAACGTCAGATGTCATGTTTGATATTGAAGAAGCCTGGGATATTTTAGAAAGCCCAGAGATTATCGAAGAGCCCAATGAAGAAGTTAACGACATTAAGCGTGCACTCAGGCCATTTACTATCCGAGATCTGGAAGATTCAAATATAAGTGACGAGGTGGATGATCCCACGCTATCGACATCCAAACCAGTTCCTGCTCCAATCTATGTCAGAGATATCTTAGCTTATCTTACTGTGGAATCCAAGTCCCACTCAGCATATGAAAAACAGAGAATTGCACTTAAAACTGCCCCCACACTTTTGAGACAGAAACTGAAGTTCGGATCAGAAGTTTCCTTCTATGCTGAGGAGCTCCTCACTAATATCACGGCTCTCACGAATCAGTACGATGAGAATGATTTCGAGTCCCTCAAACTTAATGCTATGATTGCGGTGGTGGTCTGTCATCCTAGTGTAGCCACACACTTGTGCCAGTTGCTCCTTACCGGAGACTACTCTTTACAACAGAGAATGTGTCTCTTGTCTAGTTTATCTTTAGCTGCTCGTGAATTGAGAGGATATGAAGATGAGTCCGTGCAACTGAGCTTTACACAAACGTCATTCCCGTCTGAGATGCTTCCCGAGGGCTTACACAATCAGTACCTCTCCATGGAAAGTCCAGATTATGGTTATGCCAGAATCGAGAACACCATACAGAATCAACTAATGGACCAAGTTTCTGAAGAAGCTCGAGACGAGATTTCAGGGGTGAAAATCTTGCGGATTTCCTCTTCTCTTAGGAAAAAGTCCCAGCCACAATCGGAACATTACACCAGGAAGGACGCATTGGCCAATTTCAACAAGATTGTTGGCAAACAGTTCTTTTTTCCCCTTGTGGCTGTTTGGTATGAAAGTCAAGGCATTAATGTCGGACACTATACTCCACTTCTAGTTGCCCATTTTCTCCGGACTCTTTCCATCATTCTCCACAGTGCCTATCCGGCCGCAGTGGATCTCAATGACATGGCCCGCGAATTCATCAACCTTGTCACTCCGGTTATTCAAAAAATCAGTGTGAACGAGCTGCAGGTGATTGAAAGTATAGTCACTGGCCTGTTACTTATTTGTGAGATATTCGATGAAGCTTTCCTCGTCGTGAACTTTGAGAGTGACCTTACCATAATAGAGCAGACCATGAGCAGCTGGTGGGAGAAACTTATTGACGAGAGGGTGAAAAGTTTATGCGCTGGACTCATATTGAGGATCAACAGGATCAAGTCTTCAATGGAGAGAACTATCATGGACCAAGTGAATCAGGGATTTATGTGATGTCTCGCAAAGTTCGCTTCCCATTTATACCACCCTATTTCTTCACAATGGCTGTAAGATCAACCAGACCACTTAATATATCATCTTTGGTCGTAGCCACTGCTTTGCTGTAGTTGTGATCCAATTTGGCGTTGATTCTTCGCCCTTCACTTTCTTCTGCGCCAGAAGTACGGTCAAAATTGACCAACTTACGTACTTGCGGATCACACAAGCGCAACGCCAATAAAACCGTATAATATGCATCGTTTCCAGCATTGTGTAAAAATGCGTATGGCTGGCCAATATCTCTAAGTGCGTTTTTTAAGCTGTTGCCATGTCTCCCGTGAGTCTGAGTATACAAAATTTGGGTGTCTAGAACTTCCACATTTGTCGGCATCTGGATGCCTAACTGGGAGAGCCACTTGATGTCACCTTTTACATCGTGACCTACCAATATGCACGGCATAGGCAAGTTGTGGAAGTATGTATCAATTAAACTCTGCATCAAGTCAATGGCTGAATCTTTGGTGAGCACATACGATAAGCCTCCATTGAAATTTGCAGAGTGTTCAGGCACAAATCGACCGTTCTTTCGATGCATATTCTCCTTGATGAGTATGTGATACGTCTTGATATACGGTGACATCGCCAACTCCTGGCCTCGTGGGTCGTAGATGGACACACCTATCTCGGTGACCAATCTAGTCTGTTGCTCCCATGCCTCGACATCCACACAGAAAAGCACGGTTTTCCTCAGAAACACTTTCGTCATGGCCTCTCTGATAGGTGTACGGCCCACTTTGTTGTGAAGCCTGTTGCTTTTCGTTCCAGCAGCTTCATCAAGATAAGCTTGTATTTGCTCAGTGAAAATGGAGTTTGCAGACTTTTCTGTAGATTTATCGCACAAGCTCGCTTTCACGCCAATCATAGTGAAAGCTTCAGTCGAATCGACCATTTTACAATGCTCAGCCACACGTTCCCAATCAATCTCCAAAGCTTTAGGGAAGTTGGAGAAGATCACTGAGTTGGTTGGACTGTGTACAAGTCGAAACTGGTCTGATAGGGTTTGATGACTCAAGACATAAAGGTAGAGTTTTCAGGAAGTCAATGAAGTGTTTTGCGGGGTTCTTACCCCAAGTTGTCTTAAAATAGGTCCAATAGTCTTGGGTGCTACGGTGCGGTCCAATTCTAAAAGTTCTTTCCCTAGAAACCAAGAAACACGGTCTACTGGGCCGAAGCCATGGACATAGAGCCCCATGAGTGAGTGTTGCTCATAGAGCGCCATTAGTGAGTGTTGCTCATAGAGCCTCGCCTATTGTGTAAGTAGAGTCATACACACTGACGGAATCGTAGTGAAGTAAAATTCGCCAAAGATGCCAATCTAAAGACAGTGGAGTCCCACTGTCAACGCAACCATCGACACTACAGCGGCCGTCTTTTTCCAACCCATTCTCTCGCCCACTAGACGCATCTGCCTAGCGCTTGAAGAGCTCGAGCTCAGTGATGAAGACGATGTTTTCGACACTGTAAGGGCCGACTGAGTGCCTGAAGAAGAGGCCGCAACAGAACGTGTGATTGTTCTTCCGGACTCGGTCACCACGGTGACTGAGTTGCTTTCGGTGCTCTCGCCCCACCTAGACTGAGAGCCTGTGAAACCCCACTGGTTGTAAGAGGCCGAATTAGTTTGACCAGCAGTCGAGCCTGCGGTGCCTTCAGAAACAAGACTTGTAGTTTGGAGCAGGTTCGTGGTGCCTGCTGAATTGGTAGTGGTTTTGACGGTCAATGAAGTCTCGCTGGCAGTTTTTGTTTCTGTAGATTTTGTGTTTTTCGTCTCGGTACTTGTAGTTTGTGCATTATCAAATCCTCCGTTATTGTCGGCAAGAGCCACATTGAAAAAGAATGGAGCCGCAAGCGGGGCAAGTACAAGCGGTGCAAGTGACATAGAATAATGCTCGATAGTGAAGAAATGTAGGTGATATGTGGAGAAAAAAAAAGAATAAGAGTGAAAAGAGAATAGGAGTTGGAAACCAAGATCAAGTTCTGGAATGCTGGGAGTGCATGGGAGCTGTACACTTGCCTTTGGCGACGATTGCGGCCACGCATTAGGTGCATCGAGAAAAGTTGAAACATGTAGAGGACCCTGTCATTGGCGGGATAGCTGCCAGTTTCATGTAGTTATGTTTATGTATTTCCGCATTAGGATAAGTACGCGGTTATTATCGCGCCAAATGACTTCAGCGTGCGCATGATCGTGTCATGCGTGGACGTACATATGACAAAAGAACGTACACACGGGAATGAGAATTTGCGCTTTCTTATGCAGTGGTAAGTGGAAAGAATGTGGCGAAGTAGATCTTGACAGAGTAGTACATGTGCATAGTTGCACTCATACTTGAAGTATACTAAAACTCTTTTTTTCATTTAATTGCTCCGTTTATAAAACTTCTCATAGTCTTGTGTTTCTACACTTTCTACATTTTTCAACGAACCAGATCGAAATTCTGTAAGATGTCATGTGATCAGCGAGGCTACGAGAGTTCTGTTCCAAGAACTGATTGGCTTGGCTCGTTTCAGATCTTAATTTGCATGCGAAGTTACTGTTTCGCCAACATCATATAGATATACTCTATTGAAGAGTTGCGAAAGAACCGAAGACTGCCTGATCCTCATTTTATTGTAAAGTTATTAAAGTTACTGCTTTGCCCAATCATATAGATATACTAATTGAAGAACTAGAAAAAAACTGAGACTTTGTCACTTCATGACGGTATCAAGACATTTAGCCAAATTTTGATGGCTTTTCAATACTCCTCTTCCGCGTCAATACTTCTTTTCCGCGTCAATACTCATGTTCCGCATCGCTCAATTCAAGGTAAGCCGCACTCTTTTGACGGTTCTGGCAGCAATTCCAAGCCATTTCACTGCTCTATCCAAATCCTCATCCTCAATGGCCTCACGCACTCCAGGCCATGTCTGGCCAGCATAACCAGTATACCTGCCAGAAGCGAACACGATATGCTTGAACCATGATCTCTCGAAAAGACCCTTGTGGTAGAGGAAGTTTCTCTCGAAATACTGGAGCAACTTGTTGTGGTGGACGATCTTAAAGTGGAGACGGATTCTCTGCCACCAGTGTAAGCCTTCACGGTGGTCATGTTGAGCTTGCAATTCGTCACTCTCATCATCAAAGTAGCTAGCTGCTTCCTTCAACGAGATCAATTGCTTCTTGGTGTGAGCCACGAGATCACCAAAAGTCAAGTTTTTGTGGTTGCTAATGGTGTTCATCCTCATCAGACGGTCGTGGTGACAAGTAACAGGCTTCATGAGTTCTGGGAAATAAAACTTCAGCCGTGGGAAGTAATAGTGACTTGACGCCTCATAGACGTAGTCTTCCATGTCAGCATCGGCCAAGTACTCTTCAATCGCCTTGTCCGAGACCGGCTTATCGTACCAGGACTTTGGAATAATCTGTTCGAGCTGATCGTAGTACTTGAGTAAATCAGCAGTGTAGTCTTCTATCGAGAAGTCAATAACTTCCTTGGAGCTCAACTCCAATGCCAACAACGACAAGTACTTAGCAGCCAAGTTGTGGTAAACGAAGCCCTTGTCCCCAAACTTGGACATCCAGTGGAAAGAATCGTAGTTGGAGTGGTATTGGTAGATTGCATCGCCCTTTCCTTGGCCAAATCCGAGATCAGCAGATGGGATACCCAAGTGCTCCAAAAAGACAGTGTAGTCAGAGCCAGATCCCAAGTTTCGGATGTTGTCACCTTTCTCCTTGACAAAGTGGTCATACAAGCTACCAATTCCTTCAACTGGATATGGCAACCACTTGGCAACTTTTCTCAACACCTTCTTCAAAACTGGAGAGGCACTCAATCCCAAGTATCTGCCAACAACAGCCACATCCACATTCAAGTATGCCACCACCTTCTTCTGAAGTTGCTTGGCTAAAAATTCGCCGTACTCGGTGGATCCAAGCAAGCCATACTCTTCTCCGTCGTAACTTTGCAAAATGATAGTCCTCTTGAACTTGTATCCGGACTTCTTCAACTCGCCCAAAGCTCTCGCGACTTCAATCAAAGCTGAGGAGCCAGAGTTAGGGTCGCCTGCTCCACCTTTAATCCAAGCATCACGGTGATTTCCGATGATAATCACCTCGTCTTTGATCTCTCCCTCAATGGTTCCGTAGACATTCCACAACGGAGTGATGTTGTAGATTTGGTTGGAGTACAAGTTCAAAGATACATTAGAGGATGGTCCAATGTGGTAGTCGTAGCCTTCCAATTCGCCTCTCCACTCCTTAGGAGCTTCAACTCCATGTCCGTTCAACTTGGCTAAGATAGGCTTGACTTCTCTGTACGAGATTGGAAGAACAGGAATCCTTCCAATGCTATCGTGTGGGTCTTTACGCTCAACGTCGCCCTTCGATGCATATCCCGGAGTGGTTGGGTCTCCTGGAGCAGCACCTACACCACCCAAGAATTGCACACTTCCTCTCTGGACAGAACTCTCGTGTCTGGCAGGTCCGTTTGGATACTGCTTGTACCCGTTGGCTGGAGTAATTCCTCCATCGTCTCCTGGATCGCTGTAAAGCAAAACACCAACGGCTCCGTGCTCTTGTGCAAACTTGACCTTCAATCCTCTGAAGATAGCTCCATACCTTGCCACAGCAATCTTTCCCTTGACATCGACGCCCAAATCCTTCAACTTCTCGAAATCTTCCTTCGATCCGTAGTTCACATAAATGTATTCTGCAGTTACATTGCCGTTGGCTCCGTAAGCCAAAAATGTAGGCACCAAACCTTCACCGTAAGATGTTTCGTCTTCCTTGATCGCATCCTCCTGTAATGGTGCCTTATAGATGACAGATCCGTTCTTATCTAGAAGGTTTAAGTCGTGGCTCTCTGGATAACTGACGAAAATGTCGTAGGTGTCGATTACAGCATCCAACCCGTACTCTTCAAACTTGTCTCTTGTCCACTGCACAAGTCCAAAGTTCGTTCCTGGCAAATGTGCCTCCGAGGTGTATTCGCGGGACCATTCCTCGGCATAATTATCCTTCAATGCGTTCAAAACAACCTCGACTGGGTCTACTGGCACGTCTTCGTGCAAAAGCCATGGAGCAACCGTATTCACGGCAAAATAGGCTGTCAAGATGCACAATGTGACCGTCACAGCCTTGCGCAACACTCCGGGACGGCGAGTCGGTACAGAAATGTCATTTTTCTCCATTTTAAGTAGAAAAAGTCAATTGAAGTTTTCTTTTCGTTACTGTGGATAATGTGTATAACACATGCTTCTGTCTGTGTGGCTCTTTATACCACCACCTCCTCGTTATCGTCCTGTACATAGGCATGTGGCTGTCAAAGTCCCGACTTTTCCTGTCAGCATGCAAGATTAGGTACTGTGAGGATGAAACCTGTGAGACCCGCATACACTTGTCATGGCGACAGGTGTTGCCAAGTGTGGTTTGATGGTAGAAAGATGATTTACTTTACTTTAGACAGTAGAAAGATATAACAATGTCTATTGATTTCGGAATTTACAGTCCACGTGTATTCCCTAGAATACTTTAGTCCCCCTACTTGCATGCTTTATTGTCTCACTTATATGCTGTTAAAATGTGTGTTGCTCTCGATCGCATCGATCGTGCGAGCAAGAGTCCTCACTCTAAAAACACGTTGATCTGCGGCGAGATTGCCTTCGTTAAGGAATTCTCCTTTCTGAACAAGAATTGACCATCGTTTGGAGTAGTAATGACCTGTTTTTTTACATGATCGTAAGCCAATTTTCCTCGGAGAACGGTATATCTGGGCCAATTGGTAAATCTCATGCCTTCAAAAGGAGTGTAGTCAAACTTGTGCGTTAACATGTCGTTCTTGAGATTGAAATCCAATACTCCAGAAGGGTGCCAAATCACCAAATCTGCATCGAATCCAACCTGAATACTGCCTTTGCGATCACCCAATCCGTACAATTTGGCTGGGTTTGTAGCGGTGATTTCCACAAACCTTTGAGCAGAAATCCTACCTCCTTCTACACCATATACGAACATCAATGGCATTCTGTTTTCGATCCCAGGCAATCCGTTAGGTACCTTTTTGTAGTCTGGCATCCCATTGAGGAGTCCAAGTTTCTTGCCCTTGGGGTCATCATAGTCGGAAGGTGCATGGTCACTTGAAATGATGGTTACTGTACCGTTTTGTATGGCCTGCCACACTCCATTGAGATCGTCGTCTGTGTCTCTCAATGGTGGAGAGCAAATGTATTTTGCGCCCTCAAAAGGATCGTCATATACATGGGTATGATCATGATCATGGCCATTACACCCATTTTTGAGAACTTCAGACTTCAAAAAGAGATATTGAGGACATGTCTCTGCCATTATTGGAATAAGTCTACTCTGTGCTCTTCTGACATGGTCTAGAGCCTCTTTTGCCGACATATGCACTATCAATATGGGAATGTCAATTACTTTTGAAAGCGAGATAACTCTATAGCTTGCCTCATCCTCGGCCTCACGAGGACGTGAAATGGCATGGTAGTAAGGTTCAAGTAGCTGTTTCTCTTCCAACTTTTCATTGAAAAACTTGATGATGTCGTGGTTTTCAGCATGGATCATTTGAGTGATACCAAGTCTTTTGTTTTCCAAAAGAATGGTAAGCAACTGAGAATCATCAAGTCGAAGAGTCTCGTAAGTAGTGTAAACTTTAATACTGGATATTCCCTTCTCCTTGACCTGTGGAAGGTTCTGGATAAGCAGTTTCGTAGGATTTCTTACAATTAGATGAAATCCATAATCACAGTAGCATTTACCTTCTGCTACTTTCTTGTAGTCGTCAATGTCTTGAAGAATCGTTGACTTTTCTTCCGTATCTTCTGGATTCTGGGTTGCAAATGCAATTACGGTGGTAGTTCCTCCAGCTACAGCTCCTTTGGTGCAATTCAAGAATGTGTCACAGTAGGGGAGATCGGGCTCCTCAATATGCACATGCGCATCAATTCCTCCTGGTGTTACGTACGATTTTTGAGCATCAATAGTTTCTTTCCCCTCAATTTTCTCGCAGGTGATTGTAGCAATGATGCCATTCTTTATGCCAAGGAAGGTAGAGGGAGGAAGAATGTCACTTCCCGAGACAATGTACCCGTTGTGAATAACTAGATCATACATATCTCAAGCTTTCAGTTCTGCAATTTCAAGCAGTCAGCGAATGGGCCAGTATAACTACCTATTTAGGTTCGGAATGATATACCGAATTCTGTCTTGAAGGTGTTATCAAGGTGTTCCCAATCGGGTAAGCCGACAAACGCGAAGCACATTTGGCGACATCAACTTATAAATACTTTGACCTCTGCACAGCGCCACCTAAGTGATGCTAGAGCGTGGATATTGAGAAGCATTTAATAATTAGAAATTTCAAGGTTCTTTTTCTCACTATTCTTTCGCACAAATTCATTCTTTTTCTCGTCGATATGGCTCTGCCCGCTGATTGGATGTAAACCAGTAGAATAATTGCCCAACACACACATGAACGAAGTCTCACTGTATCGTCTGTATCAATACTTTGAAAGGGTCTACTTTCTCCTCATAATTGACTCTGTCTCGCCTCGTATCAGTCCCCGTGTATGTGTAGTCTCCTTATCGTTCAACTTTCCTAATTGGGTAATCCGAGTAATGGCATCCACTGCAGATACTTTGAATTACTCTTAGACGACAAAATTACCTTTAACGCCTTTTCCACAAGACAGCTTCAGCAGAGGCTGATTCTTTTTTATGACACCAATCTCAAACTTGAATATATACCTATTCCTTACAGTCACGTGCTCAAATTCAAGGACCGACTCACAATTTTAGACACTTCAGTGTTGATTTCTAGCATGGCTCCCAAAAGTTGCAAAGATTTTCAGCTAGTTCTTCAAGTTAAATCGCATGAAGTCATCAGTCGTAAGCCGATAAGACGCACCACAAGGTCATTTGCCGGATGTCACAGCTGCAAGCGCAAAAAAATCAAATGTGACGAGACGAAAATCAGATGCAATAATTGTTCTAGGAGCGATCTAGAGTGTACGTGGCCCATATCGAAGGGTTGTTTGAAGTCTGAGAATGCTTTCGTGCTTAAAAGAGCGACTAGTAATGCGCATTTAGCTCCGAGATCATTCCCCACCAATGGAATTGGCAACTTGGAGAGGATCCTGAAAGTGAACGTGGAGACTTCGCAAGAACCACTGATAGAGGCAAAGGTTAATGAATTTAAACTGCCGAGTGAATACAGCAACAGTACTGGGAACGAAATATTACAAAACTTGGAGCCCAATGGCTCTCCCTATGCTAATGGGCACATAGAGGGACAAATTGGCTCCTCTGCGCAGAGTACGAATAGCTCCATTCGTGCTGAAAATACTTTTCTACCAGAACTCAGTACTGGGGACGATACCATTGCATTATATGGTCAGCGACTTACTCAAACCCAAGATGGTAGAACTTTACAGCCCCAAGAAGATGTAGATCTGCAGAGTCTGCAGTTCAAGCAAGTGGTGCCTTGTTCTGTTTTCCGGTTTGTCACGATTGTCAACACAAGTATGCATAATCAATCCAATATAAATCAAGGATATACTCGGGCAGCAATTCAAGATTTGTCACAAGAAGAGTCGATTGAAGATGTCGGAGAAGTATTGCTGGAAAACTATCCAGGACAGGTCATTGAGACAGATAGCTTCCCACTCAATCCATTCAATGAGCTCAAAAACCTTGATTCCATATATGATTCCTTTTTTTTCGGTCACTTTGCCAATCGATTTCTTCCCACGATGGCACAACCTCATTTCCATCATACTCTTCCACAGCAGAGTCTTGTCTTGTCTGCTGCAACGCATTCAGAAATGTTGCAGGAGATATTTGTGGCTTGTGGTGCATCTTTGGTGGCATTTGACCACCAACTGTTCAGAAATGTAGCTCAGGAGAAGTATCAGAGAGCTCTTCTGAATTTACTCAAGAAAATCAAGCATGGACTTGTCCAAGGCGACGAAGACTGGTTTTTCGTGGCCGTTCAGGTGCTTCAGACATTATGTTTACGAGATTCATTCGGTGGTGCTAATGCCACCAGATGTGCTGCCCATTTCAGTGCAGCTTACAAGATAATTGTCCTGAAAATATTGGTTCGGCCATATGATGAAACTATTATCGGGTCGAAATTCTCGCCGTTAGAAAAGGTACTCATTGAGAACTTCATTTTCAACTACTCAATCACAATCTTTTACTGTGACCATAAAAAACTCCCTAATCTTGTCCCGAATCCATTTGACTTTTTCTCAATGGCTAATGCCAGACTCACCCAAATGTCATATGAAGACGGCAGCCCACACTCTAGTCGCATGTCAATGTTAGCATTTCAAATTGCTGCTAAATGTTCCTGGCTGTGCAGACTTCGTTTGCCGTTGAATAAAGCAGACCAACGGCTCCACTTTGAGATGCTTCTGTTGGCAGAAACCATTCTATTCTCATTGGAATCGGTAGATTTTTCTTCCCAGAAAGTGCTGATCCAAAATACAGTGAGCATTGCCAAAGTCGTTTTGCGGTCTTCCATCATTCTCATTCGTAAAATGCTCGACATCGAAGGAGTCAGAGCCCTGCAAATGCAAGATGTTGTTGAGGCTATTGTTGCAGATATTGCAAAACCTTACAATAAGGACATCATATTTCCTATATGGTCACTCATGATTGCTGCAAGCACAGCGCTCATTGAAAGTCATAAATCGTTTTTCAAAGGAAAATTACAGCAACTCATCGACATTTCCAAGTCTAAGATTGCCCTGCAAGTTCTCAATCATCTAGATGGTCTATGGGAAATTTACGAGGGAGACAAACCGTTTGAGTTTCTCTTCGACACCAATGTTCTAGATCAGGTTTGCAACTAGTTCTATTTTAAATCAGTCATTCATTTCAAATTAAATTTGAAGCATCTATAAGAACAAGCTATGAAGTCCATCAGGATATAACTCTGCCTTAGTAAAACTGGGACTGTGTGTATCAGTTTATTGGCGTACCGATAACGAAAGCCGCACGGCACTTGAGTGTCCGCATTTGGTAATCCGACCTATCGCCTTAAATCTGGAAAAAAAATCATGATTTGATAAGATCGGGTGAGCTAACATTGTTGCTCCTGAGCTAATTCTTGGTATATATGTGAAACAGTTTCGTGGCCGAAATCTTGAATTCATAGTTGACTATATCTACATCAATGCCGAAGTTGACAGACGAGAAAGACACTCTCACCAAATCATGGGAGGAAGTTGAACCTGTCTCATCAGACGAGACCAAAAGTGAAGGATTGTTCTCGAAGATTAATGACAAGATATCGTTGCAGAAATCGAATTTGTCACTCTCGCAGTCATTTCTTGTGAACGATGATTTGCGACCCTTGATGGATCCCGCAGAGAGAACATGGATGTGGTATCACTACATTTTTTTCTGGATCGCTGACTCATACAACATCAACACTTGGCAGATCGCTGGTACAGGTGTGGAGGCTGGTCTCAGTTGGTGGGAGGTGTGGATCTCTGTCATTTTGGGCTACTCGTTTGTGGGTGTATTCATATTTCTCTCCCAGAGAGTAGGTGCTTACTACCACATCAGTTTCCCTGTGTCGTGCAGATCTAGTTTTGGTGTTTTTGGCTCGATCTGGCCAATTCTCAATAGAGTGGTTATGGCCGTCATCTGGGCGCTGGTTCAATCGTGGATTGGTGGCCAATGTGTTCAGTTAATGTTGAAATCGATCTTCGGAACTGACTTAAACACCAGAATTCACAACGGTATGGAAGGCTCTGGAACGACCACTTTCCAATTCTTGGGATTCTTCCTCTTCTGCTTGTTTTCTCTTCCAGCGATTTACTTGAAGCCACAAAAAGTGCGTCACTTGTTCACTTTGAAGGCAATTGTGTCGCCAGCATGCGGCATAGCCTTATTAATCTGGACTATCAAGTGTGCGGGCGGTATTGGTCCAGTTGTTCACCAGAAAACTACTTTGACGGGCTCTGCCCATGCCTGGGCGTTTATTAACTCTACCATGAACGCATTGGCCAACTTTGCAACCTTGGTGGTAAATGCTCCTGACTTTTCTCGTTTGGCTAAGACAAGAAGATCGTCCTCGTGGACTCAAGCAATTTCAATTCCTCTTTCGTTTGCATTGACTGCCATTATTGGTATTTTGGTGTCTTCTGCCTCTACTGTCATGTATGGAACTACATACTGGAGTCCTTTGGATGTGATGGAGAAGTATTTGAACAATTACACTAAAGGCGATAGAGGTGGAGTATTTTTGATAGCGTTTGGCTTTGCCATTGCTCAATTGGGTACCAACATCTCTGCAAACTACATCAGTGCTGGCACAGACATGACTGCATTATTGCCTCGGTACATCAATATCAGAAGAGGAGGTTTCATTGCTGCAGCAGTTGCATTCGCTGTTTGTCCATGGCACTTTTTCTCTTCCTCCAATAACTTTACTACGTACTTGTCTGCGTACGCAGTGTTTTTGTCATCCGTGGCAGGAGTCATCAGTTCAGATTACTTCTGGGTGAGAAGAGGTTACATCAACATTTGGCACTTATACACCAACAACCCTGAGTGCAACTACTCCTACAACAGATGGGGTGTCAATTGGAGAGCCTACGCAGCGTACATTCTTGGAATTCTTCCCAACATTGTTGGATTTGCTGGTGCTTGCGGTGCCAATGTACCTAAAGGTGCTACTTATGTATACAATTTGAGTTTCTTTGTTGGTTATCTCTCGGCATTCTTTTCATATGCTCTCTTGGTGCAATTTTTCCCTATTAAAGGCTGTCCTGTTGACAGTATCGCCCAGAAGGGCTGGTACGAGGTTTACGTGGATGAACCACCAGTGGAGAATTTTGCCGAAGAAGTGAAGTCAAACATGAGAGACAATGAGTTTGTTCGTGCTACGGGTGGCTTTAGAAACTTATGAATAGTGTTTTAAGGTATAAACAATAGAAAATAATTTTGACTGATTGTTAAGCACTCAAATTGAACAACAAACAGTTCATAGCCCTCTTGTGGTACAATAGAGTAAAAGAAACCAGTAATCTAAGATCCCTTCATATACTTCGGATTGCCTGTTTGGATTACCGTTCAGGGTTCTTTCTTATTCAGTATGCTTTGCGGAATCCACCTGCCTACTTTGGCAATCCGACAAATTAGTAAATCGGATTTAGTATCCAACAATCCATCCCGCAAGCTGGATTCCGAGTTCCGATACTTACTATATAAAAAAGTTTCTAGCATTCAGGAAAGCTCCTATCAACTATAGCCATGTCCACAATCACAAAATTTATCCCTGTTCAGTCGATTTCTGCAACATCACAGTTATCTATCAAACCAAACCGGTTGATAGATACTATTCACGAGACAGCCAACTCGTTTGGTGCAAAGGGAAGGTGGGGACACTATTTCAATGAAACTGGAGTATGTCGTTTGGCTCTTTCCGATGAAGATAAAGGTGTTCGTGATTGGTTCGTAGAAGAAGTTACCAAGTTGGGATGCAGGGTGAAGGTTGACCAGTTGGGTAACATCTTTGCCATTTACCCTGGTAAAAAAGACGGTAAGCCTACTGCTATTGGGTCTCACTTGGATACTCAGCCAACTGGTGGAAGATATGACGGTATTTACGGAGTTTTAAGTGGCTTGGAGGTGTTGAGAACCTTGAAGGACAACAACTTCGTACCAAACTACCCAATCTGCGTGGTGGACTGGATGAATGAGGAAGGTGCAAGGTTTCCAATGAGTATGATGTCCTCTGCAGTGTGGGCAGGTGCAGCTACTAAGGAAGAGGTATACAACATGAAGTCTGTCACTGACAGTAAACCCGTGACAGTGTTGGAGGAGTTAAAGAGAATCGGATACTTAGGTGAAGTTCCATGCAGTTACGAAGAAAATCCGCTTGCTGCCCATTTCGAAATCCATATTGAGCAGGGTCCCATCTTGGAGGAGAACAATAAGAAAATTGGCCGAGTGCAAGGAATTCAGGCATTGAAATGGATTGAGATCGTCATGAAGGGTAAAGCTCAACACACCGGAACTACCCCTTTCCGTTCTAGAAGTGATGCATTGCTTGCTTCTTCCAAAGTTGTTGTTAAAGGAGACGAAATCGCTCATAAATATGGAGGATTATGCAGTGTTGGCATTATGGAGTTGGAGCCTGCAGTGGTCAATGTGATCCCTCAACAAGTTCGATTTATTGTGGACATGAGACATCACTTGGACGATCAGATGGATCTTATATACGCCGAGTTCAAGGAGAGTTTAGATGCTATTGTCAAGTCTAGTGGAGTCAAGTTGACCTACGATTTGAAGACTTTAGTCGACCAAAAGGCTATCCACTTTGACCAGACTTGTATGGATTGCATAAAGCTGGCCTCTGACGAACTTTTCGGTGAAGATCAGTCTTTGGCCATAGTCAGTGGTGCTGGTCACGACAGTGGGCTTGTTTCCCAGAAATGTCCAACTTCGATGATCTTTATTCCTTCTAAGGATGGAGTATCTCACAATCCTGAAGAGTACAGTACACCAGAGCAAGTTGCTGATGGGTATAAGGTATTATTGAATGCCGTGTTGAAGTACGATCAGTTAAGAAAGGAGTAGAGGTGAATGGAATATGGAATATAGAATACAAGAAAATCAGATAGAGAAATGCTAAGCTTTCTAAATTAATCCCATATTGGAACTGGATCAATTTAATGGTCGTATTTTTGTAGTGAAAAGGCATTGATTTCTGAAGTTGAAGTTGAAATTTTGATAGATGCTCTATGTCTGCCAAATCCTCCTCGAAGTAGTATAGCTATTAACAATTCTTCGCTCGAATCATCTAGGCCGAAACTTGGATGAAATTTCGTCTTTCTAAAAACCGCTCGAAAAACCTGATCCTTTTCGTGCCATAGGACTAGTATATTGTGCACTTTATCAATTTAATTCAATCATGATAAATTGACAAGCAATTGAGAAATCGCGCAATTTCTCGAAAACCAAAGTTGAGTAGGAACTCACATTGCACTTCGTGTACATGTACCAAATTATTAATTCTGTTAGTATGAGAGGTACTAATGTATGTGAGCACATCGGTGCGGAAATGAAAAATGTCGTTCAAGCATTTACAGACCAATACACAATGGAATGAAACAAGCCAACACTACATGGCAATAGGACTATGTTGGTCATAAGAATGATCTACAATCAATGAAACAGGTTGCACTACTCTGAAGAGAGATCTATTATTCAATAGATCAGGGTGAAACGTGCTAGAGATGCCATTTCACCTGTGGGTGGGTATAACACAGTCCATTGATGATCTCATTTATAGAAAACTATTAAAAGCGTACGTCTGCCCAGTATTTGAAAGACACACACACAAAGAGAGTGTGTGTGAGAGTGAGAAAAAAAATCTTTGAAGTGCGATACATACGTATAACATACAGACTCAAATATACACCTTCAAGATAAACGTCTATATGGACATGAATGGAATTAACAATTACTGCATGAACTTGAATCATGTCGTGCGCTTCAGAATTCATGTCGTGCGCTCCAAAATTCATCAAATGTCGTGGCAGCATTGTGCACACTTGAAGGTACCTGAAACAAAACGAGCCAAAACTATGGCATTCGGGCTTGATGGGTCTGTTGGGCTTAGAAGATGATAAACTGGTATTGTAATATTCATAGGAAAATCTTTTTGATTGGTGAATCAGGGTGAAATACCGGTAGAATGTCGTTTCACTTGTGGGTAAGATTGACCTGGTCCGTTGATGGATCTCACCCCTGAAAAATTATTTGTAGACAAGATCTGCCCATAATTTGGTAAATAGTCAGAGATAGATATAACATAAGAGTGGTACATACGCATAATTCCGACTCGAATATACACCTACATGATAAATGATCTAAGAGGACAGGAGTGGAATAAACAGTTACTGTATGAACTTAAAGTATGTGGTACGCTTCAAAATTCATTAGGGATGTGAAACTGATACTTGTCTACCAAGACGAGTTACTGGGATCTGTGATGCTTTGCAGTTGTATTCGTCGTTATATTTGATCATATCGTAAAAGGAAATACATGGTGGGTTAAATGTAAACATAACTATTATTCTAATGTAAACTAATCTATGAAGAAACCCACTAGAGGCTGTTGGAGAGGATCATTATTGCGAGATGAAATAGAGGGTCACACATCTAGAAACACTAGCATAGAAATCGGCACAATTTCACATTTCTCGGCTGCTCCAGTTTACCAGGTCAAAGACATTTTACCTGGTTGAAGTCATGAACGCTATGTCAGGTCAGTGAAGGTCGATGAGGAAATGGCTAACATGGCCAAGAACAAGAGGTGGTGATTCATTGATTTGAATGAAATCAAACATTTTTTAATTTTCTATGGGATCTGTGTCTACCGCATTTCATGCAAGTTCCAGTGGTAATACCTGTACTGGTTGCTTATGATGATAGAAGTAAGGGCAGGGTGCATCCACACTCCATTTCACAACAAATAAATATCTGTGTTTTTTTATTCCATCGAAGAAGAGTTCAACCAATTTCTTAACCAGAATAAACCAGGATTCCAGATATGAAAAAGTCTCCTGCAAAGAAAGAAATTGGAAGCTTGCCACACCTAAGAGACAAGAGATGCTCTTGGCGGCACCAACAAGAGGCTACTCGCCTAGAAAATCAAACTATTTTGTTTCGCCTATGCCAACTTCGTATTCTTCAGCAAAATGGTTCTTGCCCAAAGAGTAACTCAGAGGTGTTGAAGGAGTTAAGTTCAAAATGGCGATCGCTTCCTTTGGATGATAAAAGCCATTGGGAGGTTTCGGAGAGTGAAGAGAAAGAATTTCACGCTAGTAAGTATCCACGCTACAGTATCGTTTCGAGGAGCGAGTCTGAAGATATTGGTATTCTGTCTCCACAATCACAGGTACAGCAAGAACCCCTTCAGCAAGAACCCCTTCAGCAAGTTGAGGCCGCAACAACCATTCCATCGATAACAAATTTGATTACAAACTACAATATGGCTCAGTCTTCCCCAGCTTATGTAACAGCTTCTACTGCAAACCACTATGACTCTGCAAATGACCATGACTCTGCAAGCCATTATGAGAAAGCAAACTATTATGAGAGAGCAAACTACTATGACACTGCAAACCACTATGACACTGCAAACCACTATGAGTCTGCAAACCACTATGAGTCTGCAAGCCAACATGACACTTCAAACCACTATGACACTTCAAACCACTATGACACTGCAAACTACTATGACACTGCAAACCGCTATGAGTCTGCAAGCCAACATGACAAAGCAAACTACTATGAGTCTACAAGCCAACATGACACTGCAAACTACTATGACACTGTGTATCGTCGGGCAACTGTTCCTTATCTTGTACCAATGCATTCTGTCGTGCAGGCTCAAGCTTCCACAAAACATTTCATGTTGCCCAACCCATGTCAGCATCCACTTTTTGTTTTACAAACCTTTGGAAACACGCCTCCAGTGCACAATAGCTACACTTCAAGACTTCTTCACCAACCATCACAGTCGCAAGTGTTGATTCCAGTCCACCAAGAGGCAGAAAGGACGGCTACTGAGGCTTTCAATGGTATAGATCCTCGGCAATACTCTGCCAACACCCCAAAACCCAAGCTGGATGTCTTATGGGACGAAGCACATGGCAAGTGAGACTGTGTCATGTGTCAGATATTTACTTTTTTATGACTATTCTTTCACTATCGGTGACCCTAACTGATTTACGTTCTTCTGATCGAGATGCTTCATAAGTTGATCTCGTAAGGCTTTATAACTTTTAGTTCGTTGTGCACATTATTAATTTAGGATTTTTTTTAACTAGGCGACCAGTCAAAACTAACACCCTGCAATGTATAGGGTGTGATGAATTTTTAAGGCGCACGACATGATTTAAGATCATACAGTAGCTGTTAATTCATTCATATCCAGATAGACAGTTACTCTGGTAGGTATATATTTGAGTCTGTTCGTTCTACGAATGTATCACTTTTCAAATACGCTTCTCTCTTACCCTCTTGCTAAATGATCGGCAGACCTACCTCCTTAAATAGTTTTGCCTTGGTGAGATCATCAATGAACCTGATCTTACGTACTCTCACGTGAAACCTCCTCTTTGATGTTTCGCCTCTGATTCTTCAAAAATAAGAGACTCCTGTAGAGTCGGATGATCTGCCTCATGCTGAGTAGATCATCCTGATGTCCAACTTATCACAAACGCCCCTATTACCCCTAAAGCACTCAGCTCACGTGATGTTGGCTTCGTTTCATTAAGTTGTCTACAGGTCTGTAAAATGCCTGCACGCATTTTATTTGTACTGCACTGATGTATCCTATACATCAGTACCTCTTAAACTCTCAGAATCAATAGCCCACTACTTTTGATAACTTCATGCAGTAGCCGTCTAGATTCATATTATGATCCATAGTTTATACTGAAGGTACATGCTTAAGGTACATACTTAAGACTATCGGCTTGTCCGTATTGATAACACACAGTTATCTTTGCCTTACTTTCACTCTCTCTGTCCTTTTGAAATAATGGACAGACCTGTCGTTAAATAGTTGTCCATTAATGAGATCATCAATGGACCGGGTCTTACGTACCCACAGTTGGAGCGATATCTATTATACGTTTCATTCTAATTAATTAATTAATAGAGTAATCTGCAGAGTCGTATGATCATCCTTACACTCAACTTGCCTCTTATACTGCCAATACCTTGTGGTATTAGGTTATTTCTTTTACTTGTCTGCAAGGCGGCAAAATGTCTATACAACATTTTATCATTACTGCACTGATGGTCATATACATCAGTATCTCTTAGACTCTCCGATTCAATAGCGCGTGTAGAATTTTACCGTCCGCTACTGATGATAAGTTCATGCAGTAGCCGTTTAGATTCATATTGTGATCGATCTTTTATACTGAAGGTATATGCTTAAGACTATCGGCTTGTTCGTATTTATAACATTCATTTATCTTTGTATTACTATCACACTTTCTCTCTGTCCCTTTAAACTAAATGGACAGACTCATGTCTTTAAATATTTCTCACTAAGTGAGATCATCAATGATCCAGGTCTTACGTATCCTCACGTGGAATAACATTCTAAGTGAGTTTCACTCAGTTTCACCTCACAAGAGATTAGCACAAAGTGGTGTGACCTACTTACATTATTCGTAGTTCACCCCTACTTCAACATTCTCTAATGAAGTCTAGACTTAGTTACACTTTGGTAATCTGCAAAATGCCTGTACTGCATTTTGTCATCCCGCACTGATGGGAATATACATCAGTACCTCTTGTACTCTCAGATTCAGTAGCGCGACATGATTCAAGTTCATGCAGTAGCTGTTAATTCCATTCATGTCCATATAGATCGTTTATCTCCTGGGTGAATATTTGAGTCAGTTTGTTATACGTTTGTATCATTCTTCTAATCTCTGACCATTTACCAATTGATGGGCAGACCTACGTCCTTAAACAACTTTCACTTAGTAAGATCATCAATGGGCCGGTTCTCACGTACTCTCACGTAAAAGGACCTTCTCGGCTTTCACCCGTGAGTCGTTAATGATAAGAGATTCCAGCAGCTTCATATGATCTGGTTCATACTTGGTTGTTTGTAGATCATCTGATGCCCAACATTCCCCTAATGCTCCTAATGCTTGTGATTTTGGCTTCGTTTCATTTTGTTGTCTAATTGATTCAGAGTATTTGAGAGGTACCGATTTATAGGGGTACATCAGAGCAGTATAGGTAGAATGCGTGTAGGTATTTTTACTCACCTGCAGATAACCATAAGAAATAAGGCCGATGTCATATTAAGAGTGATCCGAACGTTGTGGAAGTCTCTTATCAGTTGACGACTCAGGAATGAAACGCCTTACGTATGTGTTTCCCAATAGGGATGTGTTCCTATGGCAATTTCCCGATATGGACATTGTTCTAAATAGATTCGTGAGGCCCAGTCCATTGATGATCTCATCCAGGGAAAACTATTCAAGGACATAGGTTTGTCCATCAGTTGGGAAGGGCAAGGAAGATTTGAAGAGTGATCATACGTACAACGAACTGAATCAAATGTATACCTACCAGTTAAACATTTACGGGAACATGAATAGAATTAAATGTTACTGCATGAATTTAAATCGTGTGATGCAGTTCAAGATTCATCATGTCTACAGGTCTGTAATGATACATCAGTACCTCTTGTACTCTCAATACAATAGGGTGACATGCAGTATATGACTTTTTTGGCTGTGTACTGCACATACGTGGAATATTTTGATGTGACCCTAAGATTGAAGCTCATTGACCTTAGAGATCATCCTTCTGTATCTTCAACGAATTACAAGACTAAGATCTGAGATTAAAAACAGATTTTCTACTACGAAGACTAGTTTCCCGGGTTTGGATTATTGAGGTTGCATTGAGAGAGATGCGAACTTTGGCAAAGTCCTCACGAAATATCCGTTTGCCCCAATTGTTGCGAAGTTCAAGAAAAACTGAAATGTGGACATTCGAGCTAAACATCCGGTCAACAAGGACGCAAAGATTGCTTTTCATATTTGCTCTACGAACATCAATACTTTCTCTAGTGCCATAAAAGTAGACAAGAACATACTAAATACAAATCTAACTAATAATACCATTGAGGTTTTTGTGCTCTTTTGAGTCAAGAACAGGCAGGTTGCAATCACAATGATCTGCTAACTTCGGTTCGTCTTCAATTGAAAACGCCGTTGATGTTGATTCCAATGTCACCAAGGTAGCTGATCTGGTGCAAGTGCACAGCGAGGAAAATACTATCAACAGGAAATCTCTTGTACTTCTTCTTCCTGGCAATGTCCCTCTTACAGAAGGCAAGCTCGAGAGATATTCTGGCCCATCTCCAAGATATGGATTGTGCTACTTATGGCGTGGCGAGATGAAACTATTCCACGCTCTCTGTCATTGTACTTAAATATAGCCAAGAATACTCCCATCACTGTCCTAATCATATGAGTCAGGCGAGCATCGTGGTGTGGGTTGTGGTCCTTGAGTATCTTGAGGGCTTGGTCGATTTCACCTTTGTACGATTCAAGAGATATTGCCTATGCGTTGATATTTTCTGAACCTACAAATAAATGTAAAGATCATCTTCACATTGAATATCTCATTGAGACTTTCAGTAATTAAACGTAAATGCATTATAGCGGTGTAGGGAATGCACAAATCAACCTCTGACTTTTGCAATTGTGGCGTAAACCATTTATCATGCCGGAGTCGGAGTGGATTACGGTTGGAGTTAAATTTTGAGGTTCACCGCATGATTAGAGTACATGGAGTAGTTGGTGATATTCATATTTGATCTATCTTTACCCTGTAGGTATATAATTAAGACTTTCGACTTGTCTGTTTGATAACCTATAGTTATCCATAATTCTCTCTCTCTGCCCCTTTTAAAATAATGGACAAACCTACGCCTTTAAACAATTTTTCACTAGTGAGATCATTATAGGACCAGGTCTTACGTACCCACACTTGAAATGAAATTCCAAAGACTTCACCACTGATTCACCAATGATAAGAGATTCCTGTAGAGAGTTATGATCTATTTCATTGTTTGTAGATCATACTTACGCCCAAAATACCCTTAATGCCCATATTACTCCTATACCATGTGATAATAGCTCCGTTTCATTTAGTTGTCCACAGGTCTGTAAATACCTGCACGGCATTCTACCATTGCTGCTTATTGATGGTGAGAGCCTGAGAGGTACTGATGTATAAGGGTACATCAGAGCAGTATAGTAAAATGCGTGTATGCATTTTACATACCTGCAGATAATCATACGGAATAAGGCCGATATCATCAATAGGAGTGATCGGGACGTTAGGAGGTCTCTTATCAGTTGACGACTCAGGGGTGAAACGCCTTACGGATATGGTTTCCCAATAGGGATGTGGAACACGAGTTTCTCTTGATAAAGATGTGTTCCAACGGCTAATTCCTGATATGGATATCGCTCTCAATAGATAAGTGAAACCCAGTCATTGATAATCTCATCCAGGGAAAACTATTTAAGGAGGTAGGTTTGCCCGTCATTTGAGAAGGGCAAGGAAGATTTGAAACGTGATACATACGTATAACAAACTAAACTCAAATATACACCTACCAGATAAACGATCTATAGGAACATGAATGGAATTAACAGCTACTGCATGAACTTGAATCATGTCGTGCGCTTCAAAATTCATCAGGTTATGAGAGCCCTGGCGCAGGCCTTGCCAAAGGTTATACTTGAGGATGTGGCGCATGTTCACTGGTGGAATTGGAAGTTCTTAGATGAATTAGAGAACTTTGATGAAGAAGTATACAAGTACTTCAAGGAAGGAAGCGATGCTATAGTGATAGCAGCTCAGATGCAACTTTCGGCTGACGAACAAGTCGGCGGAGAAACGGCTGATATAAGAAACCTCAACGATATTAATCGTGAGAGTGTGGACAATTTTATCGTGGAATCTGAGGCATTCTTGAACTTAATGTTTAAGAACTGTATGGGACCTAAGGTTATTGAAAGACAAGGAATAGCCAAAAAGACCTTCACGTCTAAAGCAATCAAGGAATTCTACCAGACACATCGTTTAGGTAGCGAAGACTTTGAAAAAGAGTGGAAAATAGGTACTAAGCTTGGACCTAACATCAAGCATGACAACGAAGACTATGTTGAGTTCATGATGATGCATGAATGCAAGAGAGGTTTGGTTTATGGTTTTCTTCAGTCAAAGGGTATTGAACACCAAGATGCGGAGAAAGCAAAGATGGAACTTGCCAAGATGGGAGTAGACATCTTTGATAATGATGCAACTCCTGAAGTCATGGGAAAGTATTTGATAAAGTTGTTGAATTGTGCGAGGACACATAGGGAAAATCGTACGGGAAAGCCAACTATTGCTTATACTTCCAAGAAAGGTGAAAGTACCTTTAAAAGGAACTATGACCAATACAAACAAAAGAAAACTCCAAGAAATAGTTCTGACGATCTCGAGGAGAATGAGAAGTCAAAAAGACAGAAACTAGGAGTTGTGTGCTATATATGCCAAGAAAGAGGGCATGTTGCTAAAGAGTGTCCAAAGAGAAATAAGACCTTCATGGGTTATACTGCTAGTGATGTACAACCAAATAATATGTCTACGTGTTATGCTCCCAACACTATTTTCGTTTGGGATTCTGGTAGTGATGTACATTCAGTATGTACTATGGCTTATTTCTGGGATTTCAATGATGAAATTACAGAGTATAACACTGTTCATACAACTAGAGCTTCATCTACTGGAAAGGGAACTATTGTTCTTGAATTTCCAAATGGTAGTCAAGTAAAGTTGAAGGATGTTCACTATTTTCCAAATTCAAACCTGAATCTTTTCTCAGTGGATAAGGGCGATGAACAAGGGTTCATGACTGATAGAGTCAACGGTCAGATTATTGATAGGTATGGAAAGATCATAAGTGTGTTGAAAGGTCCAGTGAAGAACAAGATGATCGTACGTCCTGTATTACCTCCACAGAAGAGAACAATTTACTACACACTGATACCAGAAGTGGATGATTTCTACCAATTCTCTGATGAAGAAGTCATGGAGTATTCATCAGAAGAAGAAGACATAGATATGGATCATCAAGATTTCCAAGTACCAATGGTACTTGAATTTAAGAATCATACGAAATCAGACGAGGATGAAGCATTGCGGATTCATAGAATCTACGGGCATCCAAATGAATATCAATTTAGGAAGATCAAGAAGCTCGATAATCTTGAAGATATCAGATATATCACTTCGAAGGAATGTGCTTCTTGTGCTGTTGCAAAAGCAACAATGCATTACCCACAATCTTCCAATAGTAATACTATTGTGGAACATCCTTTTGAGATAATTCATTTTGATCTATGTGGACCATTCCCTGAGCACACATATGATAAGTCGAAATATTTCCTAACTATAGTGGACCGCTTCTCAAAATTTGTTCACGCGGTTCCTATAGCTTCGAAGAAAGATGCAATTTTTCATGTGATGGATTTTGCAAATAAGGGATTTGCAAAGTTTGATGGGAAATATCATGTGAAGGAGTTCAGAACGGATAGTGGAAGAGAATTCATCAACACAGAATTGTTGTCCTATGCATATCATAAAGGCATAAAGGTAAACACGAGTGTTCCTTCTAGTTCACACCAGAACGGACTTGCAGAGAGAATGCATCGAACATTAACAACTAAGGCTAGAAATTTATAGGCTGATGCAAATATGCCATTGTTATTTTGGCCCGATGCAATCCGTACAGCAGCTCATCATATAAATTGGTCTCCAAGTAGGTCGATTGAAGGAGAACGTCCAATAGACAGATGGAATAATCGAAAGCTAGTATTTGAGGAACTTCCAATATTTGGGTCATTGGGATATGCTTATGTACCAAAACATCATACTAAGTCGAAGTTCCTGGCTAGAGCTGTTCCTAGTGTCTATTTAGGACCATCTATTTCGCGAGCAGCGTATCGTTTCTATTCACACATTTATCAGACAGTGTTTGAGACAGATCAAGCTGCATTCATTCCCAACACTTTCTATTTTCAAGTTTACAAGCTTGATCTCACAAATTTTACTCTCACACATTTAGATACTAAAGGTCAACGTCTATCGGGTCCACCTAATTTACCCATTGCGAAGAATGAGGTATCTAAGGCTGAATATGAAAGTTTATTCAAGATAGTGGACGAGGAGGATAAGACTAAAACGGCGGAGTACGTATCTAGGCCAATTACTAACTCTCCGGAGGCAACTCCGTTAGGAACTAGGATGGCACTGTTGGAGCAGACTCCACCTAGTAATATAATCAACCCTTCCCTGTGTGAAGACAGACAAGGTGTCACATCTGAGATAGAGACAGAGACAAAGGAGATGGTAGAGCGAGAAGAAATGAAACCTAGTATTCAAATGATACCACATAGGCGTACTGGAGGAGTTATAACGGAACCTGAGGATGACGATTCTCAGGGTTTAGCTCATGTACCGCGAGAAAGATTCGGAGATGAGGGAATACAATCTCGAGCGCATGTCGAGTTAGGACAAGAGGCGGAGCTCTCTGAGAATCTTGTCGAGTTAGGACAAGAACCAGAGACAACTCGAGAATTTGTACAGCTAGCTCCCAAAAGTTCCCGAGATCAGGTATCATTAGAAGAGGAACTAGACCATAGTAGTGCTCATGTACCTCTCGTGTCTATCCATGAACGTCGGGAAGTCGTAGGCATGTTCCCATGCGTCGAACCAACATTGCTGCACAGCATAAAATTCGAGATATTACGAGAGGTAGATCCCGAATGAGTCACAAAAATCGAACCCAGACTGCCAGAGAACATAATCGAGAAACCACCGAAGCGGGGGAAGTATATCTCCGCAAAGCGTCAAAAGTTGATGATTCGGTTGTTTCGATGTATTATGTGAAAGGTAAGAAAAATCTGTTGAAAGAAACAGATATAAATTGGGGTGCTACTCTATTTCATCGGGCTGTTAAAGAGATTAACAATACGCCGAATCATTACAAGCAGGCCATGAGATCATTTGATCGGAATAAGTGGCTTGAAGCTTGTAATAAAGAAATGGAGGCGCATAGATCTAACAAGACTTTCGAATTAGTGAAAGCACTGTCAGCGAAGAATGTTATTGGTTGTAGGTGGGTGTTTACGATCAAGGATAATGGATTATTTAAAGCAAGATTAGTGGCACTCGGAAACTATCAAAGAGAAGGAATTGACTACGAAAGTACATTTTCTCCTGTGATAAGATACACAAGATTGAGACTAGTGTTGGCGATAGCAGCTGAGCAGAAGCTAATTTTGAGGCAGATGGATGTGACAACTGCGTTCCTTAACGGAACATTGCGAGAGGAGATTTATATGAAACAACCAGTAGGATATGTTGTTAAAGGAAAGGAAGACCATGTGTTGAGATTAAGGAAATCTCTTTATGGACTTAAACAAGCACCTCAGGTATGGCATGAAACCGTGAGAAAGGTTATCATGGATCTAGGATTCAACAGAAGTGTCGCTGAACCTTGCTTATTTTATAAATTCAAGGAGGACAGGTTGATAATGATCGCCCTTTATGTCGATGACATGTTAATTATGGGTCCGAATGTGGAGGATATAGGAAGGGTACAATCAGCACTTATGAAAGTATTCAAGATGAAAGATCTAGGCACTCCATCAAAATTCTTGGGAATGAATATTAAAATGATGGAGGGAGGCATATCGTTGAGCCTAGAAGATTATATTGATAAAATGATTATGGAAAACGGTACAGCTGAGATGAAAGAAGCAAAAACTCCTACAGTTCAGAAATTGGATTTACATAGGAATGATCCAGAGGATGAGTTGTGTGACGAGTCGGAATATCGAAGTCTAGTGGGCAAATTCATCTTTGCTGCGAACACTGCTAGACCTGATATTGCCTATGCAACTCTGTATTTATCTATGTTTCTAATCGGTCCCAAAGAAAAACATATGACTGCAGCAAAAAGAGTTTTGCGCTATCTCAAGAAAACTAGGACTTTAGGTCTTGTTTACTCAAGATCAGGAAGTGAAGTGAATGGATATTCGGATGCAGATTTTGCAACGAGTCCAGATAGGAAATCCAGAACTGGCATGTTTTTCAGATCTGCAAATTCACCAGTTTCGTGGATTTCGAAGATGCAACTATAGTTGCAACTTCGACGGTAGTTGCTGAGCTATTTGCTTTGTTTGAGGCCATTAGTGAAGCAATATGGATTAGGAATCTATTTGTTGATCTCAAGATTATAGGGGAACTCAAGATTATAGGGGAACTCAAGATTGTGGGGGAACTTGAGATATAGAGGAACCAAAGTATACAAGAAGGAACCCTATTCCTATAAAAATTCGATGCGATAATTTGGGTGCAATTGCAAATGGAAATAATACGGGTTTTCATCAGGGAAATAAGCATATTGATGTTAAATTCGCCTTCATAAATGCAACAATTGCTAAAGGTCATATTACCATGGAATATATTCATATGAATGTTAACATGGCAGACATGTATACAAAGGCTTTGACTCAAGTTAAGCTTGAGAAGCTTTGTGAGCTCAGTGGCATGAGATCTATCAATGGGGGAAGTATTGATTTTGAGAGTCTAAGAGATAGGGATGTCTTTGTAGTAAGCCTCCCAGAATATGATGTGAGGAACTAGACGAGATGTGGGGAAACCAATACCTCCGAGAAAACCCAACAATTACTCCGCAGAACAATCTCATTGTTTAAGTTAGTTTGAGGGAAAGTTATTTTCTTGGAAGAGGGGTTTCAGAAATCTCTCAAAGATATCATTGATTGATCTTATTAATGAAAACTATTTAAAGACGTGGGTCTGTCCATTATTTGAAAAGGACAAAGTGTGTGTGATAATAAGACAAAGATAACTGTGTGTTATCAGAACGGATAAGCCGATAGTCTTAAGTATATACCTTAAGTATGTACCTTCAGTATAAAATATGGATCACAATATGAATATAAACGGCAACTGCATGAAGTTATCATCAGTAGTGGACGCTAAAATTCTACACGTTTTGATAGCTTACTTCAAACATGCTTGTGAGGAGGAACTGTAATGTTTAATATATGGAGAATTCCAATCCTCCTTGCCATACGTTAATTTTGCAACAAGTATTTTGCATTTCACATTGTATGCAACCTTTTCGAGATGTTATGTAGTCTTAGCGTAGTTGTTTCAGTTACCCTTACTTAATTGAAACTAAAATTTCTTAGGAAGTTTCATTATCTGCCGGATAAAACACAACAAAGTAATCCACAGAACAACTATGATTGTTCAAGAAGGTTTACGCAAACTGTATTCCGGCTTTTTCCTTGGATAAGTTCTGGATATCTCAGAATGGAGCATCGATGGATCTCACTAAGTGAAAACAATTTAAAGACGTGGGCCCGCCCATCTTTTCAAAAGGGGCAGAGAGAGAAAAAAGATAACTATAGACTATCATTACGGACAAGCCGATAATTTCAAATATATACCTACAGGATAAACGATTGATTACAATATGAATATTAGCAACTTCTGCATGAATTTAAATCATGTAGAGAACCTCAAAATTCAACACCAATCACGTAACACCAATTTTCACACCAGCTTAACTTTTCCAAGTACTATGTCTTCTTCAAGCGTGAACATGGATAGTGATTCCACCGCCCTGTTGAGAAACAAAACCCAAAAGGTGGCCAATGGCATCGTCGCGGATTCGGACGAACAATCTCCCCATGAGAAGTACAACGTGTCCGCCAACCTATTCCTCATTAAGTTGGAGTCGTGGTTGGCCCCTTTGCTCTTCACCGTGGTGTCGTTTGTGCTTAGAATGTACAGAATCAGCGTTAACAATACGGTGGTTTGGGACGAGACCCATTTTGGAAAGTTTGGCTCCTACTACTTGAGACACGAGTTCTACCATGACGTGCATCCTCCATTAGGGAAGATGATGGTGGGTTTGTCGGGTTGGTTGGCAGGCTACAACGGCTCGTGGAACTTCCCACCGGGCAAGATCTACCCCGACTACGTTGATTACACCAAAATGAGACTGTTCCAAGCCACGTTCTCCTCCTTGTGCGTGCCATTGGCCTACTTCACTGCCAAGGAGATTGGCTTCTCTATTCCAGCCGTGTGGTTGTTCACCACCATGGTTACTTTCGAGATGTCCTACATCACATTGGGTAAGTTTATTTTGCTTGACTCGCCCCTTTTATTCTTCACTGCTGCCACCGTGTTGACCTACTCCAGATTCAACAACTTCAACAACAAGAAGTACGAGTTCTCCCTCAAATGGTGGAAGTGGCTCTTGCTCACCGGCGTTGCCATTGGGTGCACGTGTTCCATCAAGATGGTCGGTCTTTTCGTCACTTTTTTGGTTGGTATTTATACTGTAGTTGACTTGTTGACCAAGTTTGGTGACAAATCGCTCTCTTGGAAGAAATACGGTTACCACTGTGCTGCCCGTTTTCTTGGATTGATTATTGTGCCATCTCTTGTGTTTTTGTTGTCGTTCAAGATCCACTTTGATTTGTTGTACAAGTCTGGGACCGGTGATGCCTACATGTCTTCTCTTTTCGTGGCAAACTTGGTCAATTCCGACGTTGGTGGTGGTCCAAGGGACGTCACCATTGGCCACTCTTTGGTCACCCTCAGGAACCAGGGTTTGACGGGTGGCTTGTTGAACTCGCACTATTTAACTTTCCCAGGAGGTTCCAAGCAGCAACAAGTTACCGCTTGCGTTCACAAGGGATCCACAAACAACTGGATTTTCCAGAGAGCACATAACATGCCTTACTACGATTCTGACAACGACAATACTCCAGAATACGTCTTGGACGGTATGACTGTCAGATTGATGCATCCAGAGACTGGCAGAAACTTGCACTCACACAATGTAGCTGCCCCTGTTCAGAGCTCCGAGTACGAAGTTGCCTGTAACGGTAACTTGACCATTTGTGACGCCAAGGATAACTGGGTTCTTGAGATCTTGGACTCGCAAGGTAGCGAGGACTCATTGAAGTTGCACCCATTAACCTCCTCTTTTAGGTTGAAGAACATTGTTATGGAATGTTACTTGGGTGTTACCGGTAACTCCTTGCCACGGTGGGGTTTCAGACAAGGGGAGGTTGTTTGCTTCAAGAACCCATTCAAGAAGGACAAGAGAACCTGGTGGAACATTGAGAACAACAGGAACGAGATCTTGCCAGATGTTCCAAAAAACTTCACTTTGCCAAAGACCCACTTCCTTAGAGACTTCGTCCAGCTTATCTTGGCCATGATGGCTACCAACAACGCCCTTGTTACAGACACAGGCAAGAAGACTAACTTGGCCTCCAAGTTCTGGCAATGGCCAACCTTAAATACTGGTATGAGAATGTGTTCATGGGGTAACGACAAGGTTAAGTACTACTTGGTTGGATCTCCTGCTACCACCTGGACCTCCTCTGTTGGTGTTGCGTTGTTCTGCTTCGTCACCTTGTACCACTTGATCAGATGGCGAAGTCAAATTAACGATTTCGAGACTGCCCATAAACACAAGGTATTTTTGATGGGTGGTGTCTACCCAATGCTCGGCTGGGGTTTACACTTCATGCCATTCGTCATCATGCGCAGATTGACCTACGTGCACCACTACTTGCCAGCATTGTACTTCGCCATGTTGGTCTTCAGTTATGAGGTCGAGGCCTTCACTCTTCCATTGCTGAGATCTTCTAAGCCGCTCTACAGATACATTTACTGGGTCATCTACCTTTGCTTGTATGCCTTGGTCATCGGCACGTTCTGGTACTTCCGCTGGATCTGTTGGGGATTGGAGGGTCCAAAGGAAAACTGGGAGCACTTGAACTTGTTGCCATCATGGAGAGTGGCCAGTTGAGTTTTGAAGCGCACCACATGATTTAAGTTCGAGCAATAGCTGTTAATTCCACTCATGTCCTCATAGATCGTTTATCTTGAAGGCATATACTTGAGTCTGTCTGTTCTACGAAAGTATCACTCTTATTTTATTTCTGACTCTTTACAAAACTATGGGCAGACCTACGTCTTCACAAAATTTTTCATGGGTGAGATCCTTCAATCGACCGGGTCATTCGTACCCGCAAGTGAAACGAAATTCCACCTGCGTTCCACCCTGATCCACCAACCATAAGTGCTTTTCCTCATATTGGTATGATATACTGCATTGTAAATTAATCACATTTGATGAATTTTGAACTGTAACTGATGAATTCTGAACTGCACGACATGCTTTAAGTTCATGCAGTAGCTGTTAATTCCATTCATGTCCGTATAGGTCGTTTCTCTGGTAGGTGTATATTTGAGTCTGTTCGTTATACGTATGTATATCCTTCAAATCCTCCTCTAACCATTCTCCAATTATGGTCAGACCTACGTCTTTATATATTCTTTATGGCTTGAGATCATCAATGGTCTGAGTCTAACTTACCAGAATATCATACGATATTCCAATGGCGTTTTCCCCTGATTCACCAATCATCAGTTCTTTCTGCAGAGTGGTATGATCAACTTCAGAAACGTATGATCATCCATAACCCAACAAGTCCAACTGACCAAAATGCCGTGTTTCATTTATCTGCAGATCTGATAAAATGCTCGCACGGCATTTTATCATTGCCGCACTGATATACCCATACATCAGTACCTCTTCGACTCTTAGAATCAATAGTAACTAATGAATTTTGAACTGCACCTATTGTATCTGAGAGTCTAAGAGGTACTGATGTATATGGCCATCAGTGCGGTAATGAAATAATGTTGTATAGACATTTTTACCGCCTTGCAGACAACTAATAGAAACAACCTAATACCACATGGTATTGGAAGTAAAAGGGGCATGTTGAGTGCAAGAGTGATCATGCAACTCTGCAGATTACTATATAAATTAATTAATTAGAGTGATACGTGGTAGACATGTCTCTCCACGTGTGGGTATGTAAGACCCGGTCCATTGATGATCTCATTAATGGAAAACTATAAAGACGTGGGTCTGTCTTTTATGTTAAGAGGACAGAGAGAGTGATAGTAAGACTAAGATAACTGTGTGTTATCAAATCGGATAAGCTCATAGTTTTAAGTATATACCTGCAGTATAAACAATGGATCACAATACGAAATTAAACGGCCACTACATGAGGTTATCATCAGTAGTGGACAGTAAAATTCTACACATTTAGTTGTCTACGGGTCTGTAAATGCTTGCACGGCATTCTACCATTACTGCATTGATGTACCCATATACATCAGTACCACTTTCAATCTCAGAATCAATATGTCCTGTATTGCCATCAATCAAGACACAATTTGATGGGCCGTCAATACTACTAAATGCTATCGAGCACACTAAGACTGTATTTCTTATCAATCTAATTACCATGCTCGTCGAGTTGACGTTTGAAGCTACGAGAAGATATAAGCCTAAGTTCAGCCATTGTCCGACAAAAACTTGCTAATATTGTACGGTTTCAAAATTCGCTACACATTCCAGCAATGGTAAAGATGGTTAGGTTAGTCGGAAGCCCCCTTACAGCAAATATCCTACGATTTACAACTTGAGAAGAGAAAAGATGTAAACTCCATAACAAACGCCCCGAAAATTTTATGTAACTGCCCAGCCAAAAGGCAGCCTGTAACCTTGAACCATAAAAAAATCCTGATAATGCAATTTTATAGAAAACTCAAATAAAATAGCCAAAAATTGCGAAAATTGCCAAAAGTATCGAGTACTTACTACCTGAAGCTTCATACGACAGGTTAAAGGTGTACTCAAATAAAATAGGCACAAAAAATTGCAATAATTGACAAAGATATCGAGTTCTTGGTACCTGAAGCTTCATACGACAGGTTAGTGATGTAATATTGGTTGGAGCTAACGGTTGAACCAGAGCCAGAACCGGAACCAGTTGATCTGCCAGAAGTCACGATAACGGTCGTTGACTTTGGTACCTCCACAGTCACAACATTAGACGTGTAAGTCAGTGATCCAGAAGTAATGGTCACTTGTCCTGTTACGGTTGTGTAATACGATCCCGTCCAAGGCACAGTAGTGGTGGATACACCACTAATAGAAGCGAGGTGAGAAGTAATAGTGGACAATGATCCGGATATGTCGGTAGTCACAATCACAACTCCAGAGGTAGTCCGCGTGACACCGTTGGAGTAGGTGGTAGTCCAGCAGCTGGTGTACGTAGTCAATCCAGCAATAGATGCAAATTTAGAAGTAGTAGTTGTCAATGAACCAGATTTGTCGGTAGTCACGATCACAATTCCAGAGTCAGCTTCCGTGACACCGTTAGAATAGGTGGTAGTCCAGCAGCTGGTGTACGTAGTCAATCCAGCAATAGATGCAAATTTAGAAGTAGTAGTTGTCAATGAACCAGATTTGTCGGTCGTTACAATCACAATTCCAGAGTCAGTCTCCGTCGCACCATTAGAATTGGTGGTAGTCCAGGACGTGGTGTACGTAGTCAATCCACCAATAGACGCGAACTTAGAAGTAGTAGTCGTCAAAGACCCGGATTTGTCGGTCGTAATAATCACAACTCCAGAGTCAGTCTCCGTCGCACCGTTGGAATTGGTTGTAGTCCACGAGGTCGTGTACGAAGTCAATCCACTAATGGTCGTAGATGGGAACTGAGAAGTAGTAGTTGTCAAAGACCCGGATTTGTCAGTTGTAATGATCACTACTCCAGAGTCAGTTTCAGTCGCACCGTTCGAATTGGTGGTAGTCCATGAAGTAGTGTACGAAGTCAAACCAGTATTGAACTGAGAAGTAGTAGTTGTCAAAGACCCGGATTTGTCAGTTGTAATGATCACTACTCCAGAGTCAGTTTCCGTCGCACCATTAGATTTGGTCGTAGTCCATGAAGTAGTGTACGAAGTCAAACCAGTATTGAACTGAGAAGTAGTAGTTGTCAAAGACCCGGACTTGTCAGTTGTAATGATCACTACTCCAGAGTCAGTTGCAGTCGCACCGTTCGAATTGGTCGTAGTCCACGAGGTGGTGTACGAAGTCAATCCACTAATGGTCGTCGATGGGAACTGAGAAGTAGTAGTTGTCAAAGACCCAGATTTGTCAGTTGTAATGATCACTACTCCAGAGTCAGTTTCCGTCGCACCATTAGATTTGGTCGTAGTCCACGAGGTGGTGTACGAAG